>JABUQX010092813.1:20000-30000 GCA_015478945.1 Trachelipus rathkii
AATTTGTTTGTAATATAGAGCTGGTGAAGAAGGAGGTTGTTTGAGTCTCTGGTGGGTGGGGTTAGAGAAGGCAATGGGGCATGGGTGTTGGGGTGTTTGAGTTTTGGTAAAGAATTGTGTGCCCAACATGTCCAGGTGTGTGTCTATAGGTAATATTTTGGTTTCTTCGTGTAGGTGTTGTTGTGGTGTTGTTGATGTGAATCCTGTTATGATTCTTAGTGCTTTGTTTTGTGTCGTTTGGGGTTTCTTTATGTTGTTTTTAGTCAATAGTGGGTATCGAGTTGGAGAGGCGTAGTTTAGAGTCGAACGAATGTATTGTATATACATGGTAGTTGATGTCTGTTTATTGTTTGTGAAGTCTGTGCCAGAGATGGTTCTTAAAATGTTCAGTTTCTTGTTTGCAGATGAAATTATGCTGTCTCTGTTTTTTTTTGTGACGGTGAAATGAGTGACAAGCGTCACTCCGAGGGTTTTGGGTGTTTTGTTGAATAATATGGCAATGTTGTTTAAGTAGACTTGGGGGTGTGTGGTGGCAAGTTGACGGTCATTGATGATTAAAATAAATGATGATTTGTTTGGTGAGGTGGACATTCTGTTTTCTTTTAGCCATGTTTGAAGTTGGTTGATGGAGGTATTGTTGTGTCAGGTTTGTGGTAGTGTTTAGGCTCTGGTGTGTAGTGGGTATGGTAATGTCATCTACGTAGGTTGTTATGATTGTGTGGTCTGTTTGTGGTTGTGGGAGATCGGCCGTGAGTAGGTTGAATAGTGTAGGGGACAGTATTGCGCCTTGGGGTATACCGTTATTGATGTTTCTGTTCTGGATTTTGTATTTTTGTTTGAATTTGTGCTGTTCTTCCTGATTGGAAATTGGAAATCCATTTCTTTAGGTTAGTGGGGATATTAGAGTTCGTTATTTTGTGTATCAAGATATATTTAGGTACTGTATCGAATGCTTTGTTGATGTAGATTGCTTTGAATATTGTAATATATTTGTAATCTCTCAATCCTGCAACCAAAATTTTTTCTTCGTATGTTACTTCTAGATTTCCATTTTTGTTTTTTTCATTTATATTTATTTTTGGGTGGCGTCTGAAGAAGGCACAAGAGAGTTTCGAAACGCAAAGCCTTGGCCCCCCTCTTTCAATATATTCTCTCTCGCGATTAAAATTATTTTCTTCATTAGGTATTTATTGAGTTAAATGAAAACTTAAACTAAACAATACCATAGGGAAGATGCACAGCAGGTTGGAGTACATGCATGGCAGACCACCGTGTAGCAATGGGAAAATAATGCAGCAGCGAGAGTAAGTTGTTACACGGCACGGCTCGCGCGCAGCGCTTATTTCTCTTATTTCTGATTTTTTCCTCTGATCATAAAATGCATTTCATAGTTTAATCCATTTAGGAACATCTACTACATATATATATATATATATATATATATATAGAGCAGTATATAGCAGCAGTATATATATATATATATATAGTATATATATATATATATATATATATATAGGTACTTATCTTCTATATGAGTAGTTAACCGATATATATCGAACGTAAAACAATGTAATCGATTTTTTTTCGATTATTTCAAGGCAATAGTGCGACAAGGTTGCCAATGAGTTTTTTTTTTTTTTAACTAAAGGAATACCAAGATTAAATAGCAAAGATTTGAAAGAAATTTTTAGGTTTCTGGTTCAAAGTGGGGACGACTGATTTGGGATTCGTCCCCCCCACATCCCCTCCGTCGGCTCGAGCCCCTTAAAAATATATAAAAAAAAAAATAAAAAAAAATTAACATATAAAAATTAACATGATAAAATAAAGCAACATGTGGCAACTATTCCGCTCGTTCTATTGGAGTTTTAGCCAACACGTAACACTGCAGGGTTGCACAAGTAGGATTCTGCGATTTGCAATATTTCATGACTTTTTATGTAACTTCCTTTAAAAGGATAAGGCTCTCGATGGGATATGATAGTAATGGCGGATTTATATCTCATATGTGAATAGATATATATATATATATATATATATATATATATATATATATATATATATATATATATATATATATATATATATATATATATATATGAGAGAGAGAGAGCTATAAAAAGGATATATAATTATCTCATTAAATCATAATTATTACATATAAAAAAATAGCTTTATGATAAATATTTATATAAATTTATAATGTATAATCTTCAAGTAACTATTTTACGTAAGAAATTTAGAATGGATAAAGAATAGCAAAGTTGCGAACGTCACTTAAAACCTTCCTAGCAATTGTGTGATAATGATACTTCTCTTTTATTGTAAATCTTTAATTTTTTTATGTATATTGGTTTAATAAATGTGATAAACCTTTTTCCTTTTAAGGTAGTATCATTCGAAATTGTTATAAATTTGTGTAATAAATGGTCTAGTACTCAATACCAGCTTTTGAGAAAAATTGGTTCTTCGTCTAGACTGTCTATGATTATAAATTTAAAATTAAATTCAATCTTAGGAACTAAGCTCACTATAAAGATTTTGCGGATCTATTTTCTCCATCATTAATAATAATATTTTAATGGCTAAAAAAAAAAAACAAACAAAAAAAAAAAACGTTTTTAAAGCATTATTTTCAATTTAATTGCATATCATATTCGCATGTGTGTGTGCGTGTGTGTGTCACTGTGTAGCATGCGATTAAATAAAATGGGAGAAGCACAAAAATATTATGTGTTATTTTATATGCATGTTATTAGCGCATTGTTGACTAAAGACAAATTAAACGAGTTTAAAAGCATAACAACATTTTTCAGAGTGTAGCCTTGAAAAATGGCATTAAAATATTTCACCATTAATACTAAATATTTAATAATTAATAAATAACAAGCAACGTCGCTACGCTCAGCCTGAACGAAAGCATTCAGGCTTGCCTATTGATCGCAGGCTTCGCCCACACATTATCAACACTAAAATATTCCATTTATCTCGACAATCAAAATGTTATCTAAAATGCTACATCAAAAAGCCAAGTCTAAAATCTCTCTCAAATCTAATATTTCTAACGAAATTAAATAAATTAATTTAATTATGCTTGCCTGAAAAGCGAGCTACGCTCGCATGGGCTGCTCACTTGCTTCCAGCTGCACAGCTGTACATATGTGCGTAAATATTATTAATACTATGATTATTAAATTTATAAAATATATATTTTTTTTTTTTTTGCTCAGGCACTTAATTTAACCTCATTACTCTATTTCATTCGTTCTCTTCTATCCATTCGCCAAATTTCAGCCTTCTACGTCTATTCCAAAGTTTTAGCCTCAGGGGAGCCCTCTCTCTCTCTCTCTCTCTCTCTCTCTATATATATATATATATATATATATATATATATATATATATATATATATATATATATATATATATATATATATATATATATATATATATATATATATATATATATATATATATAAATGGTAAATGTCTAGAACGTGTGTCGCACTACGAAAACGATACTAATCATTTTGGAAAATATACGAATCATTTTGGAAAAAAAAAATTTAAAAATATAATGAAAAAAAGTAAAAAGAATTGATATATATTTTTTTTTCACTTCACACTAAGCGAACAAAAATTAGGCTATGGCAATTTATTTCCTTTTAAATTTGACTTATGTAACTAAAGTTTGTAAAGCATAATTATGAATGTAGGTACCATAACAGAAATAGTTTCAGACGATGATATTTTATTAGCATTTTTACAAGTTAATAACCTTATTTTAAAGTCAGAAAATTTGTGAAATATGTAAGAATAAATGTAGAATATTCAAGATAAAGGAAAAATTCTTCTTCAGTTGTTCGTCAAGAAATTGCAATAAATTCTACACGGTTTCGCCTGCGAATTTTTGGCTACATAACGCAAAACTGTCATACAAAAATGTACTTTTTTTTATTTACATTGTTAATGAATGTACTTTAACTCAAATAAAGAGCATTCTTAATTTAAGTCAACAAACATGTGTAGACTGGTTAAGTTTTTGTCGAGAGATTTTCATTTTAGAATGCATGCAATTTAAAAAGAATAATTTTACTTCCTTTACGCTTTGGTATTACTTTAACTAAAGGAATACCGTAGGGTAAACCGCAAAGATAGGAGTTGTCTGGTGGATCGACGGGGACCCTGTCCCCCTCTGTCTCGTCGGCTTGAGCCCCTTAAATGGAAAATAAAATTTCTTATAAATATTTTTTTAAATAAAGAAAAATTAAATAAAAAATAAAAAAAAATTAAAACAAAATTAAAATTTTCCACTCCTTCCAAATATATAATTTGTTTTACTGTATGTGCTGCCGTTCTATTAAATGATGTCAGCTTTAGACACTGACCATATATATATATATATATATATATATATATATATATATATATATATATATATATATATGTATATCTATATATATATATATATATAGTATATATATATATATATATATATATACATATATATATATATATATATATATATATATATATATATATATATATATATATATATATATATATATATATATATATATATATATATATATATATATATATGTATATCTTTTTATATATATATATATATATATATATATATATATATATATATATATAGAATATATATATATATATATATATATATATATATATATATATATATATATTTTTTCTATATATATATATATATATATATATATATATATATATATATATATATATATATATATATATATATATATATATATATATATATATATATATATATATATATATATATATATATATATATATATATATATATATATATATATCAGTGAAGCTCATTTTTCAGAAATATTAATTCTTCTTTTTTTCGTGTTTTATTTTACATGTATTCTGTTTAAAATCCCATTTCCTGAATCATCTGGAATCTAATTCTCTTCTTTTCTTGTCTTGGAAACCTCATATCACAACAGTTGCTAAGGTCGCCTCAATGAAGACTGGGATTTTGTTCAGATTGCGTAAATTTTTTTTATCTACTAAACAACTCCAGTTGTTTAAGGATCTTATCACCCTTGTATGGAGTACTGTTCTCACATTTGGGGAGGGGTTCCGGTTCCACCCTCCTATTAGATAGGGTTAGATCTAATTATAAGAGACTAGTAAAGTGTCCCCTACTTTCAAACTCCCTTAATCTCTTTTCTCTGGAGCAATATCTCCTTTCTATAAGTACTACAAAGGCAGGTGCTTGAGGAATTTGACCTCACGCATTCTTCCACAATTGCGTCGTCCTTATAGCACAAAAGGTGCCTTGCTTTCACATGAATTTTGTGTGATTTTTCTAAACTCAAGGCTAGATCGTTGTAGTGGCTCCTTCTTTTCATCCAAAACTATTCTTTGAAACTCTTTGTCAACATCTGTTTTTCCCGTCGTGTTCAGACTTCCTCTCTTTAAAGCCCACGTCGGCTGTGACCCCCTAAGGGAATTGGGTTAGGAATGAGATTTGGTAGATTTTCTTTTCTGCCCCCCCATTGAAAGGCTCTGCTTGATTTTTGTATTTTTTTTTCAGTTATTACTTTTTTTTTTTGGCCCGTCCTTTGAAAAGGCCTGCCTGTGCTGGTGGTCATCATGTAAATTATATATTAATAAATATATATATAATATAATATATATATATATATATAATATATTATATATATAATATATTATATATATATATATATTATAAATATATATATATATTATATATATATATATATTATATATATATATATATTAGTATATATTATTATAATTTATATATATATATATATATATAGTATATATAGACTGTATATTATAAATAGATTGGTTAAGTATGTATGGATATATAATATATATATTATAATATATATATATATATATATATATATATATATATATATATATATATATATTATAATTACTATATATATAGTATTATATTTATATATATATATATAAATACATATTATATCTGTATATATATATATATATATATTAATATATATTATATATATATATATATATAAATATAGTATATATGATATATATATATACTATATTATATATATATATATATATATATATATATATTATATATATATAATTTTATATATTATATATATAACTGTATATCAAATGCATCTCAAAGCTCCCGTTGTTAGATCGTTCTATAATCAGTCTTAGAACTCCGTTTCTCATACTTATCACTTTTCCTTAATCTTGCAGTCAACGATCATACCTCCTCCCAATACAATAAAGTTGTTCTTGAAATAGCAGTGTTAATTAATGTTTTTATCTCTCTAGGATTATGTGTTTTTCATAAGTTTATATAGCTGTCTTATGCCTCCCGAAAAAATATTTACCCTGGCTCTTTATCCTTTGTCATGTCTCCATCTGAGCTTACCACAACTCTCAGATAACTAAACGTTTCACTTTTCCTAGTCTTCGCAGCCCACAGCAGTATCAAATTCCTCTCAAACTGTTACTACCCATATCACCTCCGAATTTCTTCGTTTATTTTCATCTCTAACACTTGCAGTATGTAATATTTCACTCATCTCCCATCGTTCTTTGTAGAGCTTCCCTCCCTAGCGTGACTGTCTAGACAGAATAGTTCAAGAGCCTCTAATCAAAGAATTAAGTATTTGAATTGAATGTTCAGATTAGAAGTATCCGCTATAGAAATGACAATAGTATAAGGAAAATGATGAAGCATTTCAAAGACTTGAATGAGATCAAAGAGAGTCAGCTAAACATGAGAGTTGATAGGATGAAAAGCCGTAGACGCCAAACTATCAAGGAAAACGTTTTGTGGAAAAACCTGAGACATGGAAGAATGACATTCCTATAAAGAGTAGGAATATGGGATGTGTGAAAAAGTTCCTAATGTGAAAGACACACCTATAAAGAACAAATAACTGCGGTAGCATGAAAAAAATCTGAAAGCGTTACAGAACATCTAGCCGTTTATAAGCTTCTTTTGTGAGCTTAACAATATGATCCTTCCAAGAAGGATCGAGAGAAAAGGAATCTCCTAAAATTTTAAAGGAGAGAAGAAGGTTTTGAGTTGTGCATTTCCGAAGAAAATGTAGTTGCGCGGAAGATATGCGAGTGATATGATGAATGAAATCGAGTAGTAAATATCAATGAAAAATCAAGTTTTCTCTGCCAAAATTAGAAACACATGTAATATTAACCCATATATAGCATCAACTAAATGAGATTGCGTGGCATGTTGTCAAAGTGAAAAGAGTAAGGAAGAATTGATAGGAGATAGATTGACAAGAAGGTCATTAAGGAAAAGGAGAGAGAGAGAGAGAGAGAGAGAGAGAGAGAGAGAGAGAGAGAGAGAGAGAGAGAGAGAGAGAGAGAGAGAGAGAGAGAGAGAGAGGGGGGGGGGATATCAATAAATTTAAAGCTAAAGTTATCCGTCTACAGCAGTTTCTAAGTAGGTACTGGAAAGGAAATCCGAGAGAAAGATAGGTACAGAAGGAGGGAATTTGGAAAACAAAGCATTGCGTCCAAAGTTTTCGAAATATCCAGCAACATAAAAAAAAATGATGGACAGAAACGGCAAAGGGTTGAGGAGCAAGAGTCAGTGAAATGGAAAAATACATAATGAGTCGTGCATTCCTTACGGAAACCACATTAACGATCATAGATAATGTTAGATTTACGATGTCTCCAAAACTTCCAGTTTGAGTTTGATTCGAGAGCTTCAAAAAATTAGAGCCAAAGTACAATAGCATGCTTAGGGAAGAAATGAAAGATCAAAGTTGATAGGCATATACGGATTAGTTTACCAATTCAAAATGAAAGCGAGAAAGCAAAATTTTTGAGAACAACAGAATGAATAACTCATGAACTTATGCCTACTTATATTAACTTATTTAATAACTGAAATCACATCATTAAAAGGAAACAATGTTAGGCAGGTGGAGAAGCAGCCTAAAGGGGAAATAGAGAGCAAATTATATTCGAAAAGTTCAACTGTAGCAGAAAGTGAAACTGCTGGGGAGTTTAGAAAACAGTAATAACTATAAGGGAAGTCAAAGATATATGATCATAAGTTAACCAGTTTGCAGCACCAAAGTGGTAGAAATGTCTCCTCGCCGAAGACTAGCCGTTTCTGGGGGAGACGTTAATAAACTGAACTGGATACAGAAATTAGAATGGGATCATAGAATCTAAAAGGATGAAGAAATCTATGGTAAATGAGGTGAAAGTTAAAAATGGTTGTACATTAACAGATTTATGCACTAAATACGTATAACTTATTTAAAACTTAGATAGATGGAAAAAATGTATTGAAATACTAATGCATTTTACAAATATATTTAAATACCAAGTACATCAGTTGTATTTAAATACATTTGTAAATACATAAACGATTCCGAACATGGTGAAAAATAGCAAGTGTGGTAGAAGATCAAGAACTTTTTCCCTCCTTATACACATTGTCACTTTCCTAAGTATCATGAGAAGAGGTATATCAAACTATAGATTTTGGGGAGAGAAAGATTTAATCGAAGAATGAATGGACCTGTTCATCTCATAAGTGATTACGGCTCCGACTCATTAGGCAGATTTCGAAGCATCCCCAGTGATATTGCAGGATTAATTCACAAAACTGGCACACAAGTTGTAGGAGAGCTTTATTGTGTCATTTTTGTCAGGATTGCCAATAGGAAGGAAAATGATGTTTTTAAACCGAGGATAGATAGTAGTAACGCTCAAGTCATTTATGATAAATATTTGGTTAAGGCGATCCGGAATATGTGAGGGTATCGGCATGATAGGAGTCCAACCCATCAGTGTAGTGTATGTTGAAGTCCCCTAAATTGAGGATCCCAGCATTTGGATGAGAAGATGTAACACTCTGGAGTGGAATTGCAAGATATTTAAAAAAAAAATTAAAAACCTGTTTCATTAGGCGAGTAGCAGCAGAAGTACAAGATCGTGGTATTAGTTGGAATTACATATGACAAAACATTGAGGTTAGGAAGATTCAAAGTTCCCGAGACATGTTAGAGGAGTGTTACTGCATATATTAGCACAGACTCCATCTTCCATACGGATGTCGTAAAATAAGTTGTAGTTCGAGCAGTCAAGGTTATTAGAAAAGGAATACATGGATATCTGTGTCTCTGACAGATGTTAAATGTTAGGATAAGAATTATTAGAAAAGGGCTGTTCAGCAGATTCAAATGCAACATGTTGGTCATTGATATTATTAGGACATTTCTAAAGTTAATTACAAACTTCCTTCTACTTCAATCCTCACTCGTTCGACCACTCAGACCTGCGATTTAAGCAGTTACAGAGCTTATATATGCAAGCGTACGCACAAATAATTCAATTCAATTCAAAAAAAATATATATTCAATATGAGAAATTACAATTTAATCAATTAATAACAAAGATCACATACAGTTTTATATATTATTATATATTATATATATATATATATTATTATTATTATTATATGCATATTATTATATTATATATATATATTATTATTATTATTATTATGATATTATTATTATTACATATTATTATATATATATTATTATGTATATATATGATATTTATTATATATACATATTATTATTATTATTATTATTATTATATATTATTATATATTATTATTATTATATATGTTATTATATTATATATTATTATATATTATTATTATATACATATATTATTATTATTATTATTATTATTATTATTATTATTATTATTATTATTATTAAACATTATTATTATAATTATATTAATTATATATACATATATTATATTATTATTATTATATATATATATATATATTACATATTATTATTATTATTATTACATTTTTCATATATATATATTATTATTATTATATTATTACATATATACATTACATACATATTATTGTTATTATTATATAATACATATATATATTATTATATAT
>JABUQX010092813.1:35000-40000 GCA_015478945.1 Trachelipus rathkii
GTTCGGGGGAAGAAGGTGGAAGGTTCTTCGACTCCCTTTTTTCCAAAATATTACTGCTGATGTTTTGGTGGGGGAGAAATGGAAGCCATGGGAATTACCCCATTGTGAAATATTCTCAATAGCTAGTTGAAGTTGCCTTTCAATAAATGATAGCCTGCCGCCGGCAATATATAGCGCCAGGTCATCAACATAAAAAGAAAAATTGACCGTCGCTGGTATAGAATCAACGATGGCATTGAATCCGAGAGCAAATAATAATACACTTAGAACACTGCCTTGTGAAACGCCTTCATCCAGAGCAAAGTAGGGTGGAGTAAAGTAGGGTGATACAACAGAAGAGCACCGAATCTGGATGGATCTGTCTGGCAAGGCATTTAATAAAGAGAGGGAGATGTCCGTGGAGACCGAGCGAGCGGAATTTAAGGAGACCCCCAGTTCTCCACGTTGCGGCATAAGCTTTTTCAAGGTTAAAAAAGACACCAAGAACTATCTCACCAGTTGAGAAGGCTTCCCGGATGTCATGATTCAGTTTCAACAAGGCATCCGCGGTCGAACGATTTCTTGCGAACCAAATTGGAAGTTTGAAAAGTTCTGGCGACTGTCCAGAACTGGGAGAAGGCGGCCTGAAACCATTTTCTTCATTGGTTTACAAATAGCAGCTCAGAGAATTGGTCTTTGGTTGTCCGCCAACTTCGAATCTTTCCCAGTTTTGGGAATTGGATTACAAAAGCTTTAGTCCAAATAGATGGAAAAGAGAATTCGATCCAGATTCTGTTATACAGATCCAGCAAGAACTCTGTTGCAGAGGGATTAATGTGACAGAGCATTATGTACAAAATTAAGTCTTTTCCAAGAGCACCGTCTTTGCTGTTGGTCAGCAGGGTTGTGGAGTCGGTTCAAAAATTTTCCGACTCCGACTCCGACTCCACCCTCTTCAAAATTACCGACCCCAACTCCGACTCCGACTCCGACCTCTTGAAAATTACCGACTCCGACTCCGACTCCGCATTTTGAAAATCACCGACTCCGACTCCGACTCTGACTCCGACTCCGACTCCGACTCCGACTCCGACTCCACCTTCTTCAAAATTACCGACTTCGACTCCGACTCCAACTCCGACTCCGACTCGACTCCGACTGCGACTCCGACTCCGACTCCGACTCCGACTCCGACTCCAGTCTCTTCAAAACTACCGACTCCCCGACTCCGCGACTCCGACTCCAACTCCGACTCTGACTCCACAACCCTGTTGGCCAGTGCGGTTTGATACTCTTCAAGTATAAAAGGACGATTATAAATATGATCTTCCCCTTTTGCTGTTGAAAAACCCGGGGGTGCAGTGCTAATTCTCAATTTTTAAAAGGCTTTAGGATAGAGGAAATAACTCGAGTGAATAGAAAAATTATAACCTAATGCATCTGCAAGAGCTGCAGGAGCATAGATCGTGTCGATTATATCAGGTTCATAACGGAGAACTCTGGGTGAAGAGTTGTTGGAGTGGCGAGATATTTTCTGTGCAACTTTCCACACAGAAGAAAGGGGAGTTGTGATGCTGATAGTCGAAGTATAAGTTCTTTAGTATTGTTTATGTGCTTGGTGGTTAAATCGACGAGATTTCGACCCAGCTGTTTTAAAAATGATCATGTTTGGGGTGGTGCGGGTGGTTTTGTATTGCCTGTAGAGTTTTTTGTTCTCCCGATGAGCCTGTACACGCTCTTAAGACCACCAAAAGGTTGCCGAACGCCTACGTGCGGTAGGTCGCGGAATGCAAGCTTCGATTGCTGTGATGATGACTTGTTGGAATAAATTAAAGGCATTATCAGTAGTTCGAAATCGCTTATTGAAGTTAAAAAGTGAGATAGCTGTGGCCTGATAAGAAGGAGCCCACTCCGCTGTGTCATAACGTCAGCAGGAATAGGGTTTTAACATTGGGCTCGGTGCAAGTTCATTTAAGTCTATTGGGTAATGGTCATCGGCGTATAAATAATCAAAGCGCGACCAGATAAAGTGATCTAAAAGAGAATGGGACTAAAGGAAATATCTATACAGGAAGAAGTTTGTGTATCTAAACGTTCATATGCAGGGAGTCCTGTGTTAAAGCATCTCAGGGAAAAAGGTGTTAGGAGATCAACAAGGATCTTAGACTTAGACGAGATGATAGAGTCGCTCGATAAAGGGTGACGAAGATTGAAGTCTCTCAGAATAACAACCGGAGTGGGGAGCTGTTTAAAAAGTCTTAGTAAACTCACTACTGGGAGCCAAGTAGATCGAACAGACCGTGTGATCGATGGGCAAATGGATACATTACATGAAGTCTAGTTCGAAGAGGGACTGGAGAATAGGGGATAAACTTATGAATGAGAATTCCTATGCTTCCTCTATCATTGCCACCCCATCAATAGAAGTTAACGGCGATTTGCATTCCGACGGTTGGAAGAAGTCGTGATAACATAGTTGAAGTTCTTGCAAACACATTTCCTTTGGTGTACAATATGTTAATTAGTTGAACAGGTTCTTCAAAATTAGAGTAGTTGCCACGACAATTTCATTGAAGGAAGGTGGCCATGCTGTGTTGTTATGAATATTATGAAGATGATCTTTTTGAAACAATTGTCTCTATGTGGCTATGGATAATATTGGAGGTGGATACAGATGAGGAGGAATGGCTGAGAGTGGGTCCCGACGAGGAGGAGCAATAAATCCTGGTGGTAAGGAATAGTTGTACAACAGAGATTTTGGTTGCACGACCTGTTTTGGGAGTGAGATTTCTGTGGTATTTGGTGGAGGGAATTCGCCATGAATGCGAAGTAAGTTGAGTTCAACCAAGTCCATGTTACTATGTGGACTTGTTTGGTCGTTGGAAGAGCAACCAGGGTGCTCATGTTTGGGAATGGGAGCAATATCATTATCTGCCAAGCAAGCAGATTCAGAAAAGTGTGGAGAATTTGGGGCTGTTTCCATGGAAACGGGAGAGAAAGGTGTTACCGGAAAAGTGTCATTTTTTTGAGAGGGTGTTGTAGTTGCGATATTGAGATCCGTTGGGTTACGAAAGTCTGATGCTGGAGACTTTGTTAATGAGTCATCAGGTGGGTTAATTTGAGAGAATGTACAATTAAAGTTAAGATGGGAGATTTCTGGGTCCCCTTTCATGCCGCCAACAGATCCAGAACGTCTGGAGCGTTTGCGGTGTTTGCTTGCATCAATCTTCCATTCATCTCCCTCGGAAGCTCAGAAAGCATTAGAAAGAGAGGGGATCGTTACATTAAGCTCTATTTGGGAGCTATAATCCATTTCATTCGCTATGGCATAGAATCCTTTAGGGAATGCTGAGATAGAAAATTCGGAAGAAGAGTTATAGGAGGATTCAAAACAGCTGGAATAATCTTGCAAGCTATCAGAGGATTGGTTGGTGGGTTGTTCGACGGCAGTGGTTGCTTGGAGACAATCTATTGATGTCAATGCTTTTGTCTCTGGGATAGACCTATGGCGAAAAATCTTCTGAGTTGCACTTTTTATATCTGGAGTAGGTGTGTTGTGCTTCAGAAATTCAGATGTTTTATGTTTTAGCGAGTAACCTTTGCCTTGGTGCTTAATTTTTTATTTCTGTTTTCAGGAGTTGGAATGATGATGGGAGACATATTAGGGGACAAAGACGCAGGCCTCCTACGCGATTTTGGTGAACTCATCGGGAGGGTATGGGGAAGAGTTTCTTGGCAGGAAATTCTCTCCAAGCTATGTGGAGGATGAACAGATCTTGTTTCATTGCTGGTCAGTTGAAACTAGCAATCGGGGAAAGGCTGTTGACACCATTTTCGGCGGGAGATTGAATTGAAGGCTGTTTTTTTTTACTATTTGAATAGTCGGCAATATAGGAAGCGCTGGCAAGCAGGTTACTGAAAAGGAGTTGTGTAGGTGGGTTGAAAAGCGGAGACGGGTGAGGAGGGCTGCTGCAATTGTAGCATAGGATTGCCTTGACCTTGTAGGATATTTGTCTTTGAGCTAGTGTATGGCGTCTCTCCTGCTTAGTTTTTGTATGGTGCATAACTCCAAAACCTCCTGTTCAAACAGGTAAAACGGGTATTTAACGAAGAGACATTGTGGGGTCCACCACAGTTTTTGCCGAGCAGTGTGTTTCACATGGAATATGACTTTCTTCTTCACAGACTGAGCATATATCATGCTTCCCCTACAGAATTTTCGGGGATGACCAAACAGCTGTCATTTAAAGCAACGTCAGGGTTGAAAAATGTACGAACACTGTAGCTTGTAAACCCAATTTTCACCTTAGTAGGTGGAAAAGGGGTGTTAAAGGTCAGCAATGAACGAGGATTTGGGATATCAGGCAAGTCCTGACGTGGGGGAAATCTGCAAACGTTAGTAACAGGAAATCTTTACTGCTATAAATTTCTTAGAATGACAGCAATATTTTCGTCTTTCTGCTCTAAAGAGTAAATAGTGCCTTTCGATGTATTTCTTATTTCATCAGGAGTGGAAATAAGAGGGATATTTCCGAGAGAAGTTAAAGATGACAAGATAAGGCTTTGATTCAGGGTAGTAGTAGCTTGAACGAGAAGGAATGGATATGGAGTAAACAATTGAGAACGACTAAGACGGAGGAACCTTTTCGGTGTTGCCACGACCGTTTGAGCATCTGGGATGTCGCTGGCGTGCCAGGCGACTGATCGTAGAGGATAGACAGAGACATAACAGGTAATGGAGGGAATCACGGCATTAATATTCGAAGTGTAATTCAGAAGAGTAAGTCCATTAATCGGTGTGGGTTCGGTAATCTTAAATCCATTAAACTCCAAGTCGAATTATGGTTTTCCTTGGTATATTAAATCAAAGAAATCCTCCCACATGGTTGTCGAACCCTATGAGGTTTGTACCCGGAGGACGGCGCTATGCGATGGGAGTCTCTTATTATAGATGTTCCAGAGGTGCTGGTACTAGGTCGTGTGCACCGAATCACGAACGGGTGATGTGGTTCACACCACTT
>JABUQX010092813.1:45000-57956 GCA_015478945.1 Trachelipus rathkii
ATCGGTAACTCTTGACCACAATCTTGTAGCTCTTAATTTTAAAACTTTTCTCCAGCAGCTCCAGCATGCCCCAAACGTACTTTCTGGCACTTTAATCGGGCTAATTGGGAGGCGTTGCGTCGTTTCTTTGCAAACTATACTTGGAGTGAATCTTTCTTTGACTCGGAGGATGCTTCGCTCACTGCTGAAAAGGTAGGGGCCGTAATCGTCGAATGTGTGTTCATTCCATCTTCAACTAAATCTTTTTCTCCACAAAATCCATGGTTCGATGGAAAATGTTCTCGCTCCATTCAGGAGAGAGACATTGCCTATGGGGCATGGAAAAACTCTCGTTCTCCTATCACTCTTTCTAATCATTCTGCTCGGAATCGTTGTAGGCTATTATTCGGATAGGCTACACGCTTTCACCAAAAGAAAAAGTGACAACCTACTTGGCTCTCTCCTACTGATAAAAATTTCTGGCCTTTGCCAAAACATCTCTAATAACTTTTGTAAATCTGCCTTTTCCTCCACTTATTCGCTCTGACGATTCTGTTGCTAACTCTCCTACTGAAAAGGTTAACTTTCGGCCCCCTTTTTTCATCTAATTTACTCCTGACGATTCCGGCATCCTCCTGCTTCTCTTCTCCTCTCAGGTTTCCTATGCTTCTTCCCGTGATTACGCATGATCGGGTGCATGGGATTCTGAGATATATGAGATATATGAACGTCAGGAAGGCTAGTGGCCCGGATGGCATTCCTCCCCGTGTTTTGAGGGAGTGTGCTTCTGAGCTGGCCCCTGTCCTCGTTCAACACTACTCTCCTTTATACTAGTACATTTCCTCAGTGCCTTAAGCGCGCAATTCAGCCTATCCCCGAAAAAGGTAGCCGCTCTGGATCCTTCTAAACTATCGCCCTATAGCGCTCTCACTTGTATTCTCCTATTCAAAATATCGACCTATATCTCTAACTCTCATTTCCTGGATCATCTGAGTCTCATTCTCTTCTTTTCAGATCACCAGTATGGCTTTCGACGCTCGAGGTCAACTGGTGACATACTATCCTATCTAACTGATTTATGGTCTTCTGCCCTTAAGGACTATGGGGAGTCTTGTGTGGTGGCTCTCGACATATCAAAGGCTTTTGATCGAGTATGGCATGCGTCGCTACTCTCTTAAATCCCTTCCTTTGGGTTTTCTCCTTCTCTTTGCTTACTCTTATCAAGTTTTCTTTCTGGTCGCTCCATATCAGCACTCGTTGATGGAGCAACTTCTTCCTACGCAGCTGTTTTAAAAATGATCATATTTGGGGTGGTGCGGGTGCTTTTGTATTGCCTGTAGAGTTTTTATTTCTCCCGGTGAGCCTGTGCACGCTCTTGAGACCACCAAAAGGTTACCGAACGCCTACGTGCGGTAGGTCGCGGAATGCATGCTTCGATTGCTGTGATGATAACTTGTTGGAATAAATTAAAGGCATTATCAGTAGTCGGAAACCGCTTATTGAAGTTAGAAAGTGAGATAGCTGTGGCCTGATAAAAAGGAGCCCACTCCGCTGTATCATAGCGTCAGTAGGAATAGGGTTTTAACATTGGGCTCTGTGCAAGTTCATTTAAGTCTATTGGGTAATGGTCATTGGCGTATAAATAATCAGAGCGCGACCAGATAAAGTGATCTATAAGAGAATGGGACTAAAGGAAATATCTATGCAGGAAGAAGTTTGTGTATCTAAACGTTCATATGCAGGGAGTCCTGTGTTAAAGAATCTCAGGGAAAAAGGGGTTAGGACATCAACAAGGATCTTAGACTTAGACAAGATGATAGAGTCGCTCGATAAAGGGTGACGAAGATTGAAGTCTCTCAGCATAACAACCGGAGTGGGGAGCTCCTTAAAAAGTCTTAGTAAACTCACTTCTGGGAGCCAAGTAGATCGAACAGACCGTGTAATCGATGGGCAAATGGATACGTGCTGCCATTACATGAAGTCTAGTTCGAAGAGGGACTGGAGAATAAGGGATAAACTTATGAATGAGAATTCCTATGCCTCCTCTATCATTGTCACCCCATCAATAGAAGTTAACGGCGATTTGCATTCCGACGGTTGGAAGAAGTCGTGATAACATAGTTGAAGTTCTTGAAAACATATTTCCTTTGGTGTACAATATGTTAATTAGTTGAACAGGTTCTTCAAAATTAGAGTAGTTGCCACGACAATTCCATTGAAGGAAGGTGGCCATGCTGTGTTGCTATGAATATTATGAAGATGATCTTTTTGAGACAATTGCCTCTATGTGGCTATGGATAATATTGGAGGTGGATACAGATGAGGAGGAATGGCTGAGAGTGGGTCCCGACGAGGAGGAGCAATAAATCCTGGTGTAAAGGAATAGTTGTACAACAGAGATTTTGGTTGTACGACCTGTTTTGGGAGTGAGATTTCTGTGGTATTTGGTTGAGGGAATTCCCCATGAATGCGAAGTAAGTTGAATTCAACCAAGTCCATGTTATTATGTGGACTTGTTTGGTCGTTGGAAGAGCAACCAGGGTGCTCATGTTTGGGAATGGGAGCAATATCATTATCTGCCAAGCAAGCAGATTCAGAAAAGTGTGGAGAATTGGGGGCTGTTTCCATGAAAACAGGAGAGAAAGGTGTTACCGGAAAAGTGTCATTTTTTTGAGAGAGTGTTGGAGTTGCGATATTGGGATCCGTTGGGTTACGAAAGTCTGATGCTGGAGACTTTGTCAATGAGTCATCAGGTGGGTTAATTTGAGAGAATGTACAATTTGAGTTAAGATGGGAGACTTCTGGGTCCCCTTTTATGCCACCAACAGATCCATAACTCCTGGAGCGTTTGCGGTGTTTGCGTTCATCAATCTTCCATTCATCTGCCTCGGAAGCTTAGAAAGCATTAGAAAGAGAGGGGATCGTTACATTAACATTAAGCTCTATTTGGGAACTACAATCCATTTCATCCGCTAAGGCATAGAATCCTTTAGGGAATGCTGAGATAGGAAATTCGGAAGAAGAGTTATAGGAGGATTCAGAACAGCTGGAATAATCTTGCAAGCTATCAGAGGATTGGTTGGTGGGTTGTTCGACGGCAGTGGTTGCTTGGATACAATCTATTGATGTCAATGCTTTTGTCTCTGGGACAGACTTATGGCGAAGTCTCTTCTGAGTTGCATTTTTTATATCTGGAGTAGGGGTGTTGTGCTTCAGAAATTTAGATGTTTTATGTTTTAGCAAGTAATCTTTGCCTTGGTGCTTAATCTTTTGTTTCTTTTTAGGGACATATTTTTCAGGAGTTAGAATGATGATGGGAGACATATTAGGGGACAAAGACGCAGGCCTCTTACGCGATTTTAGTGAACTCATCGGGAGGGTATGGGGAAGAGTTTCTTGGCAGGAAATTCTCTCCAAGCTTTGTGGAGGATGAACAGACCTTGTTTCATTGCTGGTCATTTGAAACTAGCACTCGAGGAAAGGCTGTTGACACCATTTTCGGCGGGAAATTGGATTGAAGGCTGTTTTTTTACTATTTGAATAGTCGGCAATATAGGAAGCGCTGGCAAGCAGGTTACAGTAACTGATTGAGTCTCCCTGGGATTGGGGGAAGAGTTCTACTGAAAAGGAGTCGTGTAGGTGTGTTGAAACGCGAAGACGGGTGAGGAGGCTTGCTGCAATTGTAGCATAGGATTGCCTTGATCTTGTAGGATATTTGTCTTTGAGCTGGTGTATGGCATCTCTCCTGCTCAATTTTTGTATGGTGCATAACTCCAAAACCTCCTGTTCGAACAGGTAAGATGGGTATTTAACGAAAGAGGCATTGTGGGGTCCACCACAGTTATTGCAGAGCAGTGAGTGTGTTTTCACACGGAATGTGACTTTCTTCTCCACAGACTGAGCATATATCATCCGATCCCCTACAATAGTATTTTCGGGGATGACCAAATCGTTGACATTTGAAGCAACGCCTGGTCGAGGATAAACGCGCTAACACTGTATCTCAAACCCTATTTTTAACCTTTTTGTAGGTGGGGATGAGGGGTATTAAAGGTCAGCAGTAAACGAGGATTTGGTTTGTCAGGAGTTTCCTGACGAGGGGGAAATCTATAACGCTTGTAACGGAAAATCTTTTTCTGTTGGAGATTTCAATAATTTATCTTTTCGTCTTTCTGTTCATAAGAGTAAATGGTGCCTTTAGATGCGTTTATTTCATCGGGAGTAGAAATAAGAGGAATATCTGCAAGAGATCGTTTAGGATGACAGAATAGAACTCTTTGATATCGGGAAGAGTAGCTTGTACGAAAATGGACCCATTTCTCATTAATGTGACTGGAGGGGAGGGGGGACTCGTAAAGCTTTTTTCAAGTGCATTACTGAGAAAAAATGGTTTTGTGCTCAGTAAGAGCTTTGGGAGGTAGTGGATCGCAGAATGTGATACATCGGGGAATGATGTATCTGCTGACATTTCTGGAGGGGGGGAACGAATGAGAACGACTGTGACGAGGGGGCACCTTTATGGGATTGCCCGAACGTTTGGGCACCTGGGGATGCAGAGTGGGCGCCAGGTGACTCTGATCGCCGGAGACAGGCAGAGGCCTTCCAGGGTGAAGTGGGGAGCATTACGGCATCAATGTTCCGGTGCAATTCAAAAGAGTAACCATTTATCATCCAGTCAGGGAATTTTAAACCATCAGTTTCTGAGGCTTCAGAAGGTTATCCATGGCTATTATAATAAAGGGGGTCCCACCTCAAGGGGTGTCGATCTGGTGAGTTGTGCTCGGAGGACCGCGCTGCGGCGGGAGTCTCATTATAGATGTACCCAGAGGGTCAGGCAAGACTCCAAATCCCAGGTGCTGGTCGTGCACCGAATCACAAACAGGTGATGCGGCTCACACCCTTTCAGCACAGATGACGCCAGATGCCCCTCCCATAAGGAGTAAGGAAGGGTGTCATTGGCGTTCATCTTCCTCTCTGGGAAAAACAAAAACCCGTTTTTCGCCTAGATCGCTGAAGGGCGGTGGTATATCCGCATATCCCGGCCCAACAACAGTTATCTCAGAGAGCTCCCCCAACCACTACAAGGTGAGCGGTCGATCAGTATCAGTAGTATCAGCCATTTTTTGGGTATTGGTTAATACTTAATACTTCTTACTTTTTTTGGATGAAGAATTATGAGAAACTTTTAGATTCAATAATTCACAGCACAACAAATTTTAATTTTTTATCTGTCCTTTACATGAAAATATGTGATTCTGTATAAACAAAAGGTGCTTGTTACATTTATGAAAACAAAAAAGCTTCATCATGTACCGATTTTTTTGTAGACACTCCTATTTACACATATTGGTTATATTGAATTGTAACAGTGTCTTGATTATTATAGCAAGCACACACTAAAATGACTAAAATGATTTTTTTGGTCGTTTCCTCTTGTAGGCATCTGTTGGTGTGTCCCTGATAAGAGACCAGCAATATTCAGCAAGCATTACTTTCATTCCATCGCCACTGAAACGCTTTAAACATATAGATGTCCTGGTGAAACCTTTCAACTTGCTCATCCCTAATTGCCTCAAATTGCACCAAGGTTGGGGGGAAAAGAAGTCCAGATGTGAGTCCATAAAGTGTAGTTTTAAAGACATTGCAACCTATATCACGAAAGCAATCCACCATGTGACGTATAAGATATTCATAGTTTTCAGCTTTCTCATTTCCAAGGAAACCTAAGCACACTGATTTGAATGACAGCCAGGCCCTTTGTTTGTCCTTCTGACAGTTTCTTCAACCCCTCCATCTCGGAAGACCGTTTTAATTTGTGGGACCAATGAAACCCCATCTTATCTTTTGCCTCACATAATTTAGAATTTGTTCCCGAGATGCAAGAATGCCACACCTTCTTTGTCAAGAGCTTTTACAAATATTTTCATCAAACCAAGTTCAATGTGCAAAGGTGGAAGAAAGACAAACTGCAGATTCACAAGTGGTTCATGAGATATGTTTTTGGTCCCAGGATTGAAATCATGTCTTTGAGGCACTTTTTCCGAATGTAGTGATTTTTTCTGTCGCAGCTGTCCCAATCTCAGAGGAAAGTCAGCGAGAATTTTGTGTATCCCTGTTGCATGCCTGTTAATAGGCCAATGACCTTCAGGTCCCTACAAATATGCCATTTAAATGTTGTGTACTCAACTAGGTTAAGTATAGAACTCATAACTTCATACGTTTCCTTTGTATTTGTAGAATATGCTACAGGAACAGGCGGAAAAACATTGCATATATGGAGTAGCACTGCCTTGAGACTACGTTTGGAGGAATTGATAAACAGGTGTCACTCTGCTGGTTTATGCTCATGTCCCAATAGACCATTCACATCACAGCAATATACAATGCCATCTTTCTGCGCAAAATAGTTGCAAAACTGTCTCTGTCTGCCTCTAAATGAACTAATGCTTACACCTCTATTAGATTCCAGCCCTGAAGCCTAGAAGCCAGCAATCTTGAGTCGTTTGTGAGAGCTTTAGATCTCATGCAAGATCGTAAGCTCCTCCTGTGTGTGATTCCCTGATGAACATGCTCATAGATGCTGATGTTCTCAAAAAGCTGTGATCTTGATGTACCTTCACGCCAGATCGAGTGGGTCATTATTTATATATATATATATACGCGTTATATGTACATGAGCATACATATATATATATTATTATTATATATATATATATATATTATTACATATATATATATGTTATATATATATATTATATTAAGGTTTTTGGTGGATTTGAGTATATACATATTATTATGCTAAGTTATTACATATACATATATATACATATGCTCACACACAATTGTTGTTGTTGTTGCTGGTATATATATATATATATATATATATAGTCTGGGACGGGTAAGAATGGAAGATTTGACTTTTTAAGGTCACATTACTACTAAAACCGTTAATGTTACTGATATGTTCAATACATGAAAATAAGGCCAATGATGCTCTATATTGACTGTAAAAATTTTATCTTTACTTATTCTTTTAAAAAAAGTTATTGACTAAAAACTGATTCTTCCATTTTTCAATTAGTCGAGAATGAAAACATAAAGGGGAAGAATGGAAAAGCACTTTATTGCCAAAATAATTGTACACAGGTAGGGTATATATACATATATATATATATACATATATATAAAAATGACGATAGATGGGCAACAAAGGTATATTTGAATTGCTATTGCTACCACTAAAGGTAAGGATACTTCCCTCTCCTCCCACCCAAAAAATTTTTTTAAAAGGTGGTGAGAATGAAAATATAAGGGGGAAAAATGAAAAGCACTTTATTGGCAAAAATAATTGTGTTTATTGTGTAGGGTATATATACATAAATATAGCAAAGATATGTGAGTATATATATACAGCAGCATATATAGCTGCTGGCTACACATACAGCATATGGAGGGCTATGCTATACTGGCTGGTTGCTATATGCTATATATATATTATATATATATAGTTATATTATATGATATATATATATATATATATATATATATATATAATGTTTAAAATTTTGAAAGGGGAAAAATTAAAGGGATAAAATGTAACAAATACCATTCCATGCCACCCCCAAAAAAAAAAAAAAAAAATTTTCAGGGGTAAAACAGATTATCCCCCATTATCCCCAAAATTTTTTTTTGGGAAGTAATAGAAACTCAAGCTGTTAATGGTCAATTGGGGGTACCCCAAGCTTTCCAATTTTGCCCCGGTTTGGCTTCAAAACTCATTAGTTTTTTCTGTACACCCTTATTCCTTATAAAAATGTCAGAGTTGAAATCGAGATTTTCCCCCTCCATTTCTATAGCATGCTACTTTGTCAGGCACTACTTTTGCATGGTATATCAGAGTTAGATGATAATAATATATTTATTAGTATAAGAAATGAGCTAACAAACCCAGGTTTAACTTTTCAAATATCATGTTTCCTTCAAGTTAAAAGTATGGTTTCCTTTCTTACCCCGTCGGGCTATATATATATTATATATATACCTTTTTTTTACCTTCTCACCCCTTGTATTATATTAAAGGTAAAAGAGTTGGTTTTAATAGAAAAACGTAGGAAGAAGAAACGTAAGAAAGAAAGTAAGGTTGATAGAGTAAAAGGATTGTTTGATGAGGATGATGAGGGTGAAGATTATTTTTCGGGTTTTTGGTGGGATAGTGGAGGTGGTGTAAAGAGTTTGAATCAGACGTATACCGTACATTATGTAAGTTTCCATTGGATGAGAGTGAAAGTGTGTTAGCCGGACTAAGAGATGTTAGTGTGAATATGAGAGTGGAAGATGCAAGTAAATTTTGTGTGGAATTGGATGAAGTGGTGAATGAAATAAAGGCGAATGCACGAGTAAGAGAGATTGATAAAGAAATTGCGGATATGTCAGAGAAGTTACTTAGATTGGAAGGTGTGAATGAAAGCGTAGAAGTTGAAGATGTGATTGTTGACGGGAATGAAAATGGTAATAGGGACCAGGTAGAAGGTGCAAGGAGACCTTGTACTAGGAGTAGAGGCAGAGTGGAAGAGTATGATTGGATTATGAAGAAAGGATTATAGAATGTAAGATCGAATGAATGAAGTTGGTGGCGTTCAAATTATGAGACAAACTTAGGTGGGAGGGATGTAGTAATTTAGGATTTCGATTTTTGTTTTTGTTTTTGTCTCATAATTTACCGGTCTTATTATTTTTTTTAGGGTTACTTCTAGAACGCCCACCAAACAGGAGTGCCAAGGATTGCAGTGCTAGTTTTTTTTGCTTGTGTTTTTCTTTATTTTTATAATTTAATTTAAGGGTGATTTTTTTTTATTTATTAAATATCAGTGTTTTTTTTAGTTCCAAAATTGACAATATAGACATTACACATTTTTTTGTACTCATTTTTCGACCTTTTTATGACGATTCACTGTTTCAACAGCTCATGTGAGAAAGATAAATATATACTGTCCTTTATCAATATAATTATTATTGTTATTGTTTATTATTTATTATTCTCATTATTATTATTATGATTTTATTATTATGATTATTATTATTGATTGAAGGGTGGATGTCTTGTTCTTTTTAGTTTGAATTCCTGGTTTGAGAAGTTCCTTATGTTCAGTGGCCCGATGTTTAATTCAGCCAGCGACTGACTTCAATTTTGTTAAGGTAATTATGAATGTTAGTGATGAGTGATTTGGTTTGGATGAATGTTGGATTTGGTTGTATAAAAATTTTTCTTTTTTTTTAGTCTGAATTCGCTGATTGAAGGGTCGTAGACGTAAAGGGTGCAGATTGATTTAGAGGGTGTTGAAGAGAAAAAAAAACTGGGTCAACTACCCAGGTAAGCCAAGGGTGGTGAGGGGCTTTATTTATTTATTTATTATTAACATTTCATAATTTATTGCATTCATACTTATTTAACTTATTTATAATTAGTAGCTATTAAATTCATTTTTTTTGTAATAAAATTATAATTTTATTTTATTTTATTATAATTTCTTTATTGATATTTTTCATTCATTATTAATATAATTTCTATATTGATATTTTAATTTATTATGCATCTATTATTCAAATAAGGATATTTATTATTTTTTTATTATTTAATTTGAAATTATTGTTTATTATTCACATTGATTTTTGAATTCATTTTTAAGTATAGTCATTCAATTTATTTATTTGTTATAAAAGCTTATTATTATTATTATTATTATTATTATTATTATTATTATTATTATTATTATTATTATTATTATTATTATTATTATTATTTTATTTTTATTTTATTATTATTGGTCTTTTGTCTATTCCACAGTTTTTTTTTGGACTTATTCTGCACAAGCACAGAGGAACGTCTGAAAGATTAAGAAGGTTGACACCTAATGAGGATTGAAAGGGAAGGATTTGTGAATAGCTTGGTTATAGAGAGAATTAGAAGTACAGGTAAAGGAAATCAGGAAAAGATTGTAGGAGGAGAGAAGTTAACTAAAATCGAAAGTTAATTTTTAAAACAGAGATAGATTGTAATAATTTGTTGAAAGCGAAAAGGAAAAGAACATGGTGAAACTGAGAAGGAGTACTATTGGAGAACAGTTTGAGGCATTGTATATGTTGAAATAGTAGGGACTATTGGAGAACAGTCTGCAGCACTGTATATTAATAGTATTAAAACTATTTCTTTTTGTATTAAAGATTTAAGGTTTTGGGATATCGATGAACATTCGCGCGGGTGTTCATTGATGAAAAATAATATTGGTTTAAAGGTGCAGGTATTGCGATTTTGGTACGGAGTTGCGGTTACGATTTACCTTGTAGTGGTGGTGGTATATTTTCGAGTCAGTTGCGGTATCGGTTCACCTTGTTGTGATGAGGGGGTGGTTACTCTATCGGTTCACCTTGCCATGGTGAGTATTTTTTAATAAATTTGTGTGGTTGTTTTGTGCGTTTTGCGTTTGATTTTTTTCCTGAGTTTTATTGTTTCTTTATTATTGTTTGTTTTGTTCTCTGGTTTTTCTTTCCAGGACCCACGACTAATGAGATTGTTGGCGGCTTCAAAACCACGACACCCTGACCTCCCCATCATGGGAGAGGCTACACTGCCTTCAGGTACCCCGCCGATGCCACCGGTCTCCTCCAGAGATGATATGTTCCATGTTGCTCTCTACGTTGAAAGTTTGTTAAACAGGAGAAAGAAGTGGGATGTGTCCTCCGGAACCTGGTTACAGTCTTGACAGATATTTGTGGTGGTTTGGTTAGGGTTGAATCTGTGTTTGTAGTATTGTAATTTAGGGTGGTGGCTGTATCTAGCTTTGCCAAGGATGACTGACTGGTTCTTGGTAGTGAGTTGAATTTGGTGGGTGATTGCTTTAAAATGCTGTTTGGTGGTCTGCATCTTAAGTGGTTTTCTGTTAGTGTCATGTGGATTTGATTGGTGTATGTTGTGTTGTTTGGTGGATGTGGAATGTTGTTCAGAATTTGTTTGTAATATAGAGCTGTTGAAGAAGGAGGTTGTTTGAGTCTGTGGTGGGTGGGGTTAGAGAATGCAATGTGGCATGGGTGTTTGGGTTTTGGAGTAGAATTATGTACTATCAAGTCCAGGTGTGTGTCTATGCATAGAATTCTTGTTTCTTCGTGTAGGTGTTGTTGCGGTGTTGTTGATGTGCATCCTTGTTATGATTCTTAGAGCTTTGTTTTGTCTCATTTGGAGTTTCTTTATGTTATCTTTAGTCAGTAGAGGGTGCCAAGTTGGAGAAGCGTAGTTTAAAGTCGGGTGAATGTATTGTTTGTATATGATGGTGGTTTTTGGTTTATAGTTTGTGAAGTCTGTGCCAGTGATGGTTCTTAATATGCTCGGTTTCTTGTTTGCAGATGAAATTATGTTGTCTGGTTGTTTTGTGAAGGTGAGATACTTGTCAAATGTTGCTCCGAGGATTTTGAGAGTTTTGTTAAAGGGTATATATAGTAATGTTGTTTAGGTAGACTTGGGGGGATGTGGCGCCAAGTTAGCGGTCAGTGGTGATTAGCGTAATTGAAGATTTGTTTGGTGAGGCGGACATTCTGTTTTCTGTTAGCCATGTTTGAAGTTGGTTGATGTATTGTTGTGTCAGGTTTGTGGCAGTTTAGGTTCTGGTGTGTAGTGGATATGGTGATGTCATCTGCATAGGTTGTTATGTAGTGATCTGTTTGTGGTTGTGGTAGATCGGCCGTAAATATGTTGAATAGTGTAGGGGATAGTATTGCACCTTGGGGTACTCTGTTGTCAATGTTTACTGTTCTGGATTTTGTATTGTTTGGTTGTCCTGATAGGAAGTTGGAAATCCATTTTTTAGGTTAGTGGGGATGTTAGATTTTGTTATTTTGTGGATCAAGTTATGCTTGGTTACTGTATTGAATGCTTTGTTGATGTTGATTGCCATGATTATGGTTTTTACGAGTTGGTTTTGAGTTTAGGCCGTTGATTGTGGGTTGTATGATGTTTATGAGTGCGGTTGTAGTAGAGTGGTTTTGTTTGAAACTGTGTCTGATGATGTGTGGAGTTATTTTGTTTAGAATGGTTTTTTTCTAGTAGTTTGAATTAGTGTTGATAATAAAGAGATGGGGCGATATGATGAAGGGTCAGAGGGTTTTTTTTCCTGGTTTTTGTTTGGATATAATGATAGCTTTTTTCCAGATAGGGGGAATGAAGTTTAGGCTGATGGAGCTGTTATATATTTGTGCTAATTGTGTTAAAACTGTATTTCCTAGGTGTATGAGGTGTTTGTTTGAGATGTTGTCTGGGCCAGTTGAAGGTGAGTTTTTAAGTTTCTTTGTTATGTTTTCTAGGTCAGCTGTGGTCATTTCTATTGTTGGGTTGTGGTTGAGTTTTATTTTTTTGAGGGCTTTGATGATTTTCCTGTTTTGAAGGTCTGTGGGTTTTTGACTCTGCTTTGTGAAGTGAGTTCCGAGAATGTTTGTGCGTTGTTTGTTGGATTGGGGGTTTTGTGTGTGTTTCGATTTTTTATGAATTTGTGAGTGTGTGTTTGTTGGTTGGTTGAGTTTTTCAGTGTATTTATTGTTTTCCACATTATGGTATTATTTGTGTGTTGGATGTTCTTGGTGGGGAATCATTTGAAGGCTGTTTTCTGAAGAATGTGTGTTTATTAAGCTTGTAATTTGGGTGCTTAGGACGTTAATCTGTGTTGTTTTTGGTGATGTGGGTGTTATTTTTTCTGAGCGAGTTGCGTTGTTTGATTAGTAGTTCTATTTCAGGTGCTAGGGTTGGGTTGTATTTTTTTATGTATCCTCTGGGAATGTTTGTTAGCTATTTTTTAAATTAGAGAAGTGAAATTTGTATGGCTTTGTTGACAGTTTCCCTTATTCCTTTACCCTTATATAAGTAGCATTAGCAAAACAATGAAAAACGCGAAAGTGTTTCAATGATAAATGCGAAAACGGTTAAACACCCACCC
>JABUQX010092814.1:7500-12500 GCA_015478945.1 Trachelipus rathkii
CTGCACCATCATGTCGTTGTCCAATCAGAAAGTCACAATTTACTTCAACATTCGTAGTATTGCTTTCATTAGAGATTTTCCTTTTATGCTTTTAACAGCCACTAAACATAAGATTTCTTCATGAACCATAAATATGTTTTTCTCATTTTTACTAAAGGGAAACATGACATCTTTTGATAATTATCACCAAATCTCGATATTATTGAAGATTAATAAAGTAGTCGAGAAAGTAATTTCTCGTAGATTTATATCGTTTATTGAATCTTGCGATTAAATATCTCTTCTTCAGCATGGATTTAGAATTAATCGAAATACAACTCATGTTGCCATGGGACTTATTGAAGCGAAACTAGGACCATTTTATGAAAAGAGCTACCTACTGGCTGTTTTCTTGGACTTGTCAAAGAAATTGTGTGGATCGTAGTTTTCTAATAAGGAAAATGAAACTATAAGGATTTCGGGGTGTGGTTAATCAGTTTATTTAATCATATTTGTCAAACGGATACCAAGTTATGAAGGTCGGAAACATAGCATCTTTCTAAATAAAAGTTGAATTTAATTATCTTGAATTGTTCATTCTTAAGTTGTCCTTTCCTGAGCAAATAAGATCACTTTCAAAGAAACTGGCATTAAAAACTGTTCTACCTTATTTTGTTCTGAAAGTTTTATAATTTTCTTTTTTTTTTATCAGTAACTTTTGATTCACTTGCCAATTTGTTGTGGTGTCTTTGATTCAACTTTTAGAGCTCTTTATGTTAGACAAAATGCAATTGCTCGCGAGTTATAGACTGCTAATGTTGAGGGACTTACTAAGGACTTTAATAATCGTTCAGATATCCTTGCGATGCAACAAATGTATAAATTTCAGACTTTTGTTCCACAAGTGACTATTTTCGAGCATATACAATGGAGTTTGCGAAGAAAGAAGATTGATAGCATTTAAACCTTGTTGAAGAACCTTGGAATAAATTGCCTCAGAGTGTGTGAGTTTGTCAGATAGTTTTAATAGTTTCTTCAAAGGTTCTTTGAATTGATAAAACGAACCTTAATTTGATGTTGTTAGCAATAAATATGCATTTTTGTCGAATATCATATACATTGATTATTATATATGATCAGATATTTCAACTTGTATTATTTTGCATTGTTTTTTCAAAGCGGATTATAATGAATAATATAATAATAATAATAAATATAATAAATGAATAATAATAAAATGAATAATAAAATATAATAAATAATAATAAAAATAAATAATAATAATCGATAAATAATAAAATAATAATAATAATAATAATAAATATATAATAAATAAATATGAATATAATAATAAAGTAATTAATATTTAAAAATAAAAGTTACAATAGAAAACAAATTATATTTACTAGTATAGTATGCAAATACAAGTCATTTCAGGAGAGAGATAAATGCTATTTATGATCCTAATAAAAGAATAAATTGATAAATATATACGGCATCAATCATAACAGTAGTGACAGTAGTGTTGTACGAAGAAAATATAATATTAACACTACTAACCAAAACTACTAATTAAAACTACACCAAATACTAATAATATAACTTAATAATTAAAAATATAATAATAATAATAATAAATATATTGAATCATAAATAATAAAATTATATAATAATTAAATATATAATAAATCAATAATATATACTAATAGTAATCAAATAATAATAATGAATAAAGAATATAATGAAATAATGCGTATTAATTAGCATTAACATTAATTAACAGTAATATTAATGGGTAAAAGTAGATAAACACGACAATAGCAAAAAACAACACGATAAGTAGTAATAGTATATGTAACAGTAACAGTTCGAACAGTACTAAAGTAACAGGTGAACAGTACTAGTAGATAGTAATTTCAGTAAGTCAAGTAATAAATAAGTATAATATGAATAATAGATAATAGATGAATAAATAATAATAATTAGGGAAAAGAAAATAATAGAATATAAATAATAATAATAATAATAATAAATAATAAAAATAATAATGAATAAATATAAAATAATACTAATAAGTAATAATAAATACATAAAATTATAATAATAATAATATAATAAAAATAATAGAATAATAATAAATAATAATAAACTAATATAAACTATAAATGAATAATGATAATAAAATAATAATAATAATAGATAATAATAATAACTAAATAATAAATAAATAATAATAATAAATAATAATAATAATAAATAATTTAATATATAATAATATAATAATAAGAATATAATAATAATAATTAATAATAAATTAATAATACACTACACAACTAAACTACTACAGACACACACCTAATAAATACTACACCCACTACTTACAACTATAATAATAATAATAATGAATAAGTATCAATATATAATATAATAATAATAATAATAATAATAATATAAATAATATTAGCATTAATTATTAAAACAACATAATATAAATAATAATAATAATAATATAATAAATAATAATAATATATAATAATAATATAAAAATAATAATAAATAATAATGTAATATATAATAATATGACAATATATAATAATAATAATATTTATAAAATAATAAATAATATCCAATAATCATATAATAGAATTAATAAATATAAATGAATAATATAAAAAATAAATAAAATAAATAATAATATGAATAATAATTAAATATCAAATAATAATATAATAATAATAATATAATAGTAATAATAATAATAATATAATAAATAAATTATAACAATTAAATTATATATCTTAATAAATATTGAATGATAAATATTAAGGGTCCTCTTAAAATGAAATGCAAGAATAAAATAAAACAATTATTATTATTATTTTTAATCTTATCGCTATTATTATTATATTATATTATTATTATTATTATTATTATTATTATATATTAATTATTATTATATTTATTATTATTATTTATTTTATTAATATTATTAATCTTATTGATTATTAATGAACCCATTTCTATTATTAATTATATAATTTATTAACATTTATTATTATTAATGAAAATATAATATTATTATTATCTATTTATTTTATATATTATTATAATATTATTTTATAAATAATATTATTATTTAATATATTAATTATTAGTATTATTATTATTATTATTAGTATTATTATATTAAATTTATTTAATATATTTTATTATTACATTTAATAATTATTTTTTCATTTAATAATTATTAATTATTAATTATTAGTTTCTTATGCAGTATTTTATTATTCATTAATTATTATTAATATTATCTATTATATTATTATTATTAATATTATATAATTATTATTTATTATTATTTAATGTTATTAATATATAATTTATTTATTATTATATAGTATATATATATTATGTATTGATTAATATTATTATAATATTATATTATTATTTATTATTATATATTTACGATTATCTGCAGAGCTCAGATTAAACTATACATTGTTCAAAGTAGCTTCATCTTTCCAGACAACCCAGGTTCTAGCCAGACTGAAGGCACTTCAACTCTCCAGCCATTGCCACCTGTAAGGCTATACCTTTTGAGAAAATTAGACCAGAAACCGCTTATATATATAAAATATATATATAGTATATAAAATTAATAATAATAAAGATATAGTATATACAGTATATAATATAAATATACTATAATTTTAAATATATATAATATAAATTATAGTTATATATAATATATTTCATAAATTTTAGTAATATAATCTATTAAATACTTTTTAAAAATTAATTAAATATATATAGATATAACTTATATATATATATATATATATATAATATATTATATATATGTTAAGTAATGGTTATGTTAGATAGTATAAGATGAATACTAAGAAAGAAGACGTATATTTGAATCATTTTGGAAACTAGGAGATTACAGTAAACAATAATACTATAATTGTCCTGGTATTAAAATATTATAAATAAGGAATATATATGTATAGATATATTATATTAGGTAAGTATATAAATATATAATCAGTGGCGAAGCGTCCAGTGATCTATTGCTGCGGAGTAGATGACTGACAGATTACTAATTGAAATTATTTTATCCAATTTCAATTATTTATTTTCATTTTCATTATATAGTACTACAAAAATAGAATAAATAATATATATAAATATAATATATATAATATAGTATATCGTTATATAATAATAAGGAATAAGTATATATATATCTAGAAAGTATATAGTAAATAAGTAGTAAATGGATCATGTAGGCCGAATTTCGTATAAGGTCATCATAGGAATAACTCGGGTACTCACACTTTAGGGAGGTGGGATATGGGTCATTGAGCGTAGATTCCTCTTCTGTTCCTTTATCTCTGCCTAAGAGAGTGCGCGCGCATTGAAAAGATGATCGATCTAAATCTCAAAATAATTAAGTATTAATTGTATGTGAACTATGCACCTGGTAGATCTCTGTCAATTTGTCGACTCACAGAATCTCTGCTGTTAGCCCCGGTATATTCAGCTATCAGTATATTACCGGATTAATTACATCTTGAGGATCCGTAACTTCATATATCCATTTAGCGATACGAAAGAGGCGTATGCGAGGTGAGAGTACCGCTGCATGTCATTGGAGTATATTTGTGCGCTGAAGCTGAGATTGAAAGTACTGTCTTCTCATTTAAAGAGTTGCCATAAAGGTACTTAAAGACTATTATCGTTTCAATACTCGGACTTCCAATAAATAATCATCTGTCAGTTTAAGCGAGAAGGGAATCAAACTTCATAACTTTTTCACTCAGATATCTTTTGTGAAGAATACTCTAACCATGTTTTAATCTAATTAAACTTTTTAAAAATGAATCATTTTGTGATAATTTATACATCATCCTTTCATGGGGTACTTTACCAATGCTGGGGTATAAATAAATATCAACTGGTTCACTTTCGTCAGTAATATACTCCATAAATTCTAAAAAAATATGTCTGACAAGACC
>JABUQX010092814.1:22500-32500 GCA_015478945.1 Trachelipus rathkii
CACTTACTCTTCAACAGTTACGTAACGATTTTTATCCGAAGCTCCATAATTTTGATCATAGTAATCATAATAATCTCTCCTTTCATTAATCACAGAAGGTTGAGATTCGTCTTCAATAACGTAACTATCTGAAACGCTAAAACTTTGTGGTTGATGTTCGGATGTATCATACCTTGTTGGTACACTCAAAGCAGCTCTTACTTTAGAGTCAAAAGGCTGTTGGTAGTAATTGTTACCATACTTAGCACCGTAACTAACAGTGGTAACTGGTTCTGCTGGTATTACATATTGGTATGGTTGAGCGTTGTAGTTGTGGTTATTATACCAATCATTACGGTAATCTTTTTGTTCATTATAGTCTGATTTGCTTTCTTGGTAGTAATGATTATTATTATTATTATTATTAGTATTCTCGTAATAACTTTCATAATTTTTATCCGAAGAGTAATTGTCATCGTCATACGTTTCGCTGTAGACGTCCTCAGTTTCAGGATAATAAGGATTGTAAAGATCGTGGAAAGTCTGTTTCAAAAATAAAATTTATTATATACATCATCAAAGCTTTTATTTTAACATTAAATTCTTATTAACTTTACAACAAAACAAAAAAATGACTAAATTTATAAGAAACATTTTGAATTTTAAAAATATTATTTACTTTTAAATCAGAATAGTTTTATTACTTTGACTATGCTTTTTATAAATCAAGCTATGAAATTATTCAGATCCTACTTAACTATTTCAAAATTCAATCAATCAAAAGTAGTGTTGAGACAATGAAAATATAATAAGCATAATCATCAAACTATATTTCAAAATTTAATCAATCAAAAGTAGTGTTGAGACAATGAAAATATAATAAGCATAATCATCAAACATTAGTAACTTTAGAAATATATGGCAGTTGTATATCATAATTGTCTGATATTGGATATTTGAAAACTCTGATCTCAACTTTTGACTTTTTTATACAAATGCGGATGGGGATTGAGGATATAACATACGACTTTAATATAAATTGCAATTCGAAGTCGATACACCCCAACTCTTGGAGACCAGAGTTTGATAAGCTTGTCCGAACTGTAATGACCTTATCATTTAACGAACCCTGACACTGGGATGCAAGATCAGAGTTTGATTCATGGTTGAACTGAAAGGGTTGACCATGGTTCGGACTCCACCATATAAGCTGTTAGTCCTTTCTAATTTGGTAACGTCGGTTTTTAGAATGAAAGTAAGACCAAATCTTTATTATTATTATTATTATTATTATTATTATTATTATTATTATTATTATTATTATTATTATTATTATTATTATTATTATTTATTATTATTATTATTTCATTATTATTTATTATTATTATTATTATTATTATTATTAATTATTATTATTAATCTTTATTATTATTATTATTATTATTATTATTATTATTATTATCTATTTTATTATTATTATTCATTAATTATTATTATTATTATTATTATTATTATTATTATTATTATTATTATTATTATTATTATTATTATTATTATTATTATTATTATTATTATTATTATTATTATTATTATTTATTATTATTATTATTATTATTATTATTATTATTATTATTATTATTATTATTATTATTAATTATTATTCTAAGAATATAATAGTTCCTCTCTATAAAACGTTTGTTAGACGCTCATCTGGAATATGCAAAATACAGTTTTAGAGTTCATACTTGAAAATGGACAGAAAAAATTGAAAGATTTCAAAGAAGAGCAACCAAATTAATTCCGGAATTGAGAGGAAATCATACAGCAAAGACTACGTTGATCGTTGAATACTTATCTCTTGTATTGTGATATATTATTATTGAAAGTCATGATTCAATAAAGCTCTACTACGATATTAAGTCATAAGAAGAATACAGGTTAGATAAATATCGATTTGTTTTGAAGACAATTGAAGAATATTGTTCTTGAAAAGAGAATTAGAAAGTCTTGTGATTACTCAAAGGGAAATACTATAGAAAGGATTGAATAGTAACCAGAGTGAGACCTATTAGAAACTGTCTGAAGGAAAGTTATATATATATATATATATATATATATATATATAATATATATATATATATATATAATATATATATATATATATATATATATATATATTATATATATATATATATATATATATATAATATATATATATATATATATATATATATATTTATATATATACCTTAAAGAGATTGATCTTTGAGCTTCTAATCAACTTTGATTTTTATATTATTAATAGACTAGATTTAGTGAAGTAGATATAGTAAAATCAAACTAGAGGTAGTGAAACTGAACTTGATGTTTACTTTATTAAAACACTAGAATTAGTGAACTAAGCATAAAACTAAGTGTAAACTAGGTACAAATAAACTGAGTATAAAAATATAAACTAAGTATAAAATAATAAACTAAATATAAAACTAGAACTAATACAATTCAACTCGATTTTTACTGTATTAAAACACTAGAATTAGTGATCTAGATATTGTAAAATCAGGCAGATCTGTTCTAGATATAGAAATATCAAACAGATTTGTTTTTAAACAGTAGACACATCCCACACAATTTAAATAAATTATTATTATTATTATTATTTTTATTAATATTATTATTATTATTATTATTATTATTATTATTATTATTATTATTATTATTATTATTATTATTATTATTATTATTATTATTATTATTATTATTATTATTATTATTATTATTATTATTATTATTATTATTATTATTATTATTATTATTATTTTTATTATTATTATTATTTTTGTAGTAGTAGTAGTAGTAGTAGTAGTAGTAGTAGTAGTAGTAGTATAGTAGTGTAGTAGTAGTAGTAGTAGTAGTAGTAGTTGTTGTTGTTGTTGTTGTTGTTGTTGTTGTTGTTGTTGTTGTTGTTGTTGTTGTTGTTGTTGTTGTTGTTGTGGTTTTTGTTGCTGTTGTTGTTGTTGTTGCTTTGTTGGTGGTGTTGTATTATATTGGTGTTATAATTGCATTCATTTTCTTCAGATTAATAGTGAAATATCTCTCTCTGCTCTAGTGGATGTAGGTGTGCTTCAAGGGGCTTCTTTTTAATACCTGCATTAATGATATTACTTTATTTCTCAATGACATTTGTCATGTCATGTACGCAGATGACACGTTACTTCTCAAGAAGCTATATAATAAGCCCCTATTGGCTGTGATAATTGAGCTGAAATTGGAAATACCTTTTGATTGGTGTAACTTTAATAAGCTCTCTCTCTCTCTCTCTCTCTCTCTCTCTCTCTCTTCTCTCTTTCTCTTCTTCTCCTCTCCTCTTCTCTTTCTCTCTCTCTCTCTCTTCTCTCTCTCTCTCTCTCTCTCTCTCTCTCTCTCTCTCTCTCCCTCCCTCTCTCTCTCTCTCTTAACGCGTCATAAACAAAGTCTATGCCTTCTCAATAAATATTATTATATTATATATAACGGTGAATAGTGTATGTATTGAAAATGCTCGCTCTATTAAAAATGTTCGCGTTGTAACTGATGAGAATCTGAAATTTCACAATCACGTTAACTATGTAATATCAAAGCCCTCCCGACTTCTTGTAATTGTTTTTCTCAAAGATAGGTTCCGCTCTTGGAAACAGCTAAAACTGTTTCCTATAGTATTACTTATTCTACCATATTCTATGGATTTATGTCATTTGGGGTGATGGAGGGAGATATTTGGTCTCTTGCTTATGAAGTATATAAGATGATTCGGAATAAGATTGAAAATTTTTGGTCAGTCTATGAATGCTAATCACACTTCTGATATACATAAGAGCTGCATTAAATTATTACTAATTTTTCCGCATAAGAATTAAAGTATTAAATTATCACTATTTTTCCACAGTACTTCCATTGCCTCAAAGGAATATTGCTAATTATGAATCGCGTTGTTATTGATTTTGTACTGCCGCTTCTGGGAGTTGATAATGCTAAAGTGAATTATTTATATTCTTGTATTTCTGTATAGAATTCTCTGCCGGAAGAAATAAGATTGTTTCTTTCTCTATCCCCTTATAAGAAAAATATTTGTCAGATTTCCTTTACAATATTATTAATTTATGACTGGTTGGTTGTAAAATTTATGATTGAAGGGTTCGGTTGATCCTTAAGAGGATTTCTCGAAGTTATATTGTAAAATGTCATTTTATATTGTCTTATATTGTGTACGTACTGAGATTTATCCATCTAACTATCTATCTATCTATCTATCTATCTATCTATCTATCTATCTATCTATCTATCTATCTATCTATCTATCTACATATCTATTATCCTATGCTATCTATCTGATCTATCTATCTATCTATCTGATTATCTATCTATCTATCTATCTATCTATCTATCTACCTATCTATTATAATTTTTGCCATATAATAATAATAATAAAATAATAATAATAATAATAAATGAATAATATATATAATTAATAATTAATAATAATTAATAATAATAAATATAATAATAATCATAATAATAATAATGATAGTTAATATAATAAATAATAAATATAATATAATAATATAACAACATAATAATAATAATAATAATAATAATAATAATAATAATAATAATAATAATAATAATAATAATAATAATAATAATAATAATAATAATAATAATAATAATAATAATAATAATAATAATAATAATAATAATAATAATAACTACATTATTATTATTATTATTATTAATAATATACAATTAATAAATTATATATAATAACCACATTATTATTATTATTATTATTATTTTTTAATTATATTATCATTATTATTATTATTATTATTATTATATTATTATTATTATTATTATTATTATTATTAATGAGATATCATGCTTACATTATAAACATCATATGGATCCTCTTCCTCATAAGAATCATTGTCTTTCTTCCAGAAGGAAAAATTATCCAACCAGTTTTCTTCATCTTCATTATGTTCAGTGTCGTACCTCCTGATTAATAATAATAATAATAATAATAATAATAATAATAATAATAATAATAATAATAATAATAATAATAATAATAATAATATATAATAATAAATAAAATAATAATAATAATAATAAATAATAATAATATAATAATAATAATAGGAAGTAAAATAAATAAATAAGCAGACTTACTGTTAATCAATAATAATCATATATAATCATATAATAATAATAATAATAATAATAAATAATACATAATTCAATAATAATAATAATAATAATAATAAAAATAATAATAATAAAAAATAATAATAATAATAATAATAATAATAATAATAATAATAATAATAATAATAATTAATAATAATAATAATAATAATAATAATAATAATATAATAATATAATAATAATTTAATATAATAATAATAATAATATAATAACAATAAAAATAAAAATAAAAGTATAAACAAACATAATATAATAATAATAATAATAAATAATAATAAATAAGTAATAATAAAGAATATAATAATATAATAATAATAATAATAATAATAATAATGAATTGACACACATCTGTAAATATATGTACCATATATATATATATATATTCTATATATATATATATATAATCTTAATATCTTATTATATATATATATATTTTTATAGATATTCTTATAATTTTTGATATTTCATTATTTTATTTATCTATTTATAATATATATTATATTTAATAATATATTATATTAATAATATTATATATATATATAATTATATAATACTATTATATATATATATATTATATATTAATTAAATATATATATTTATCTATCAACTATATATATATTAATTTAATTTAGTATTTCTTATTATATATATATATATATATATTTAATTAATAAATAAATTATATTAAATATATATATATATTATATTATAATCTTTTATTAATATATTATATATATTATATATTATTTATAATATATTATATATAGTATAATATATATATATTATAAATATATTATATAATTAATATGTCAGGATGGAGTGATAAGATAATTAAAAGTCCCGTTCTCTAATGGGTTGACGCTGATAAGTATAGCTACCTCGCCTAGAGGCAAGAGCACCTATCGCCGTAGCTAACCTGCGATTTATTTGCTTGAGTGAATTGGCATATCTCGCTTCAGGATTAGTATAAATGGAATGCTTCAATCTCAATAATATAGATACCGCTGATTTGGATAGAATTCCGTTGTCTATTAGGCGTAGAGATGACAGTGATTAATGCGTATTATTGAGACTGTATTAAGAGGCGTTTACGTTAATTATTGATATAGTATATTTAATATAATACATAAGTGTTTATTTTTGTTAATTTTATTAGATTATATTAGAATAATAATTTTATTTTTTTGATTATAAAATAATAAATTTTATTATTAATAATAAATAAATAATAAATAAATGCATTTATATCAATATTTTTTATATTGAGATTTAAATTGCCATGGACTAATTTAAATAATTAGGACTTGTTTTTAGATAAAAGTTTGTTATTTTTTATTTTGTGTTTCCACCAAAAGTTAACGATATACATAATAATATCTATTAATAAAAAATAATTAAAATAAATATTTAAATATATTAGAAAATGAAAATTCTCTTTCCATTATTATTATTAATTATTTTATTATTATTATATTATTATATTATTATTATTATTATTATTATAATTATTATTATTATTTATTATATTATTATATTTTACTTTATTATTATTTTTATTAATATATATTATTTATTTATTTATATTTATTTATTATTTCTTATATATTTATTATTAATATATTATTATTATATTATTTATATTTATATATGATATTTTACTTTTTATTATTATTATTTATTATTATATTATTATTAATATTATTATTATTATTATTATTATATATATTATTATTATTATTTATTTATTTATATTATTTAATTATATTATTATTATATTATTTAATAAGGGAGGTAGATGAAATATGAGTAGAAATGGGTTGTTATATTTATATATTAAATATATAATTATTTAATTTATTATATTATATTATTATTTATTAATTTTCAAATTTGGCGGTGCTCGTCCGAGTGCCCGCCTGCGTTGTAGTTGGCTCCCCTCTGTCACTCACCTTGTTCTCTATAAAAGTCGTCTAGAACAATTACCTTTCTCGTAATTACTATTGAGAATCATTGTGTCTTTGATTGATCATAAATGTTAAAAACGTCCAATTTTTAGAGTTCACTTCTGATAATATCTGTTCGTTATTTCGATCAGATGTCAGTTAAAAGCTTGGTCAATAGAACGACGTTCATCGAACGGCCATTCTTTTTAGTCACTTCGTCGTAGTTCGTTTATTATTTCGGATTTACGATTTTGCCCGTTTCTGCCAGATGATTTTGTGCGCCTGTCATGGAGTCTCTTCAGTTGAATATACTCGTGGGGTAAGTGTTATGGCATTGTCCATAGGTGATTCATTAGAGGCTGGGGAGGCTGGGGAGTGCTGGGAGGCTGGGAGAAAGCCTGGGGAAGCTCTATCTTAATTATTGGTTTTTTGGTTTGATATTTCAAGTCTTTCTCTCAGAGGGTCAGTCTTGTTTAAAAGTTTTCTTTGAGTTGATTTTTGTTTTATAGGAGAAAGGAGAAGGAGAAGTGCGAAGGGGAAGAGTAGAGGTTTCAATTTTTTGGTTTTTCTTCCTTTTTTCTTCAATTTTTTCTATCTTGAATGTTTTCAATTGAAATTTTTCTCAAGTTACATGCCATCCAAGTGAATATCTTGAATTATGCTATCTTTTTCTATCGGTTTTTCTTGTGTGCCTGAAGGGGTTTTTCTATCGAATCTTAAATCATATTATAATTTATATAATATACGGACATTCAACGTGTAGTTCGTTGAGACGACTCGAATCAGTGGCAGCTAAAAGTGGCTTAAAAGCTCCTTAAATTAACATTAATGGACAGCTGCTCGCGTCCAGGCGTCTCATTGTAAAGAATTTAACTCTCTTTCTGGACTATACAAGGCAAGGTAAATGTGAACATTTCTTGGCTCCTTAGATTCGGCGATGGCTTGAATATGACCGGATTGGATATGGAAGCACGAACTGTCGGAGCTCACTCGGTTATGTAGTCTCATCGGATGGGGTTTACTTCAATTGAATGATGAGAACTTGGACAGTATGGGCCAAGGACTCTGGCTGCAATGATTGGTTATTTATATTCCTACGTGTGACTCATGGTATAGATTATGTAAGGGTATTTTATTTATTTTTTTATTTGGAAATATACATATTTTATATAGGTATTTAATTATATTATATATAGTGGAGGTGTACAATTTGGATACGGTATACTATATTTTGTACTATATATTTTATTTATTAGGTATGTAATCACTAATATAAACACTTATATATCTTATATTTATATATATTTATATTTATATATTTAATATATATTATTTAATTAATAATTATTTCTTAATTTTGAACTATATAGTACATTCTATAATAATTTATATTGTAGTGGATTTGATCGTATAATCATTTGATAATATTATTAATATTATAATATCATTGTGATTGTACATACAAGGTAATATCATATTTATTATATATTAAATTATATTATTAATTTATTTAATTAGATATATATATAGTATATATTATATTTTATATTTTATATATATATTATGTCCTATTTTATATTCAGTATATAATGTATAATTGTGATTTATACTAAGTCGTTAAACATATAATAATTTATATATACATATATGATATATATATATTATTATATATATATATATATCTATATATATATAATATATATATATATATATATATAGTATATTATGTATATATATATATATTACTATATTTATAGGTATTATAGTTTATATATTTTACTTTATTTATTACTATATATTTCTTTCCTATTTTTTATTTAGGGGCGTAGTGATATATACTTAGTGTTACCTCATATATATCCTATTATCGCTATACATGTGCGCGCCTTGTATACTGTTCCACTTTTCTTTCTTAGTAGTGACTTTGAGTAAGATTCTACCTATCATATTTTTCCCTACCCTAGTAGTCACTATGTGACTGATGGTGGTTTATCTTTTGTATATTTTGCTATCACTATATTAACTATTATACATATTATCCTAATTAATTTATTGTATACTTATTTATCTATTATATAACTATAGTATTATTTTAAATGCATAATAGTACTTTACTCATTTATATCGTGAGTAATCATTACTATATTATATATACTTTACCATATAAGTATATAATTCCTATAAATTTTAGTTGTGTAAATTGTATTATCTTATATATTGTTACTATTTATATATACTACTTATTGATAGAAAACTATATTTAGATTTATAATTACTATTTGCATTTTCTGTATGCATTTAGTAATAGTGACAAAATTTTATAGTATATATTATGGTGGAACACTCCTATATTTATATTACGTGAAATATATTCTATTGGTACGTTTATTTTAAAGCTTAGTGATATAAACTTATATATAGTGATAATAAGTCATTGTAATTTATAAACTATATATACTTATATATATATATTTACATATATGTATTTCTTATTATTATACCTAATAAAATGTATAATATACTTTATGATAGATTTATGTACTACAGCATCAATTATATTTTATTAATTTGAGAATATACTCACTATATATATATACTACAGTTATCTACTTTATTTATATATTATATATATAATATATCACTATAATGTTGACTATATATACGTCCTTATTTATTTGGTACTTGTGACTACTAAGAGTAATACTTAGGTAGTAGTCTATAATCGCTGTATCTACTATAATATATACTATATGTATATATCACATATACTAATTAGGTATTGTATGTATTGTGTGAGTATTCTTATATGAAATAAGCTTTTACGTGGCTATAAA
>JABUQX010092814.1:50000-55223 GCA_015478945.1 Trachelipus rathkii
TACTCTATCTCACTCTCACAAAATTCACTTTATACATTTGTCAAAAACTCATACTGTTTACTTGCAGTTACCTATCCACTCATATGACGAGAATTAACCCTTTACTATTACAAGTGACACCTATGTGTGTATAATTTAACTACTTATATGCCACTCAAGTATACTATATTATATCTCCACAGTGATAAAAATATTTAGCGTTGTATAGAAGGTATATATAACGTATAGTATTATAACTATATATATAGTATTTAGTATGACATAATATAGTAGACCTAGTGTAATATATATATAATACTATAATATGTTACTACCCATCATAAGATATTATGTAGTATAAATAGGTCTATAAATCACTCTCAGGTAATATACATACTATATGCTACCGATATTAGCTATCTAATATACCCAATGCCTCTAGGACTAACATAAAAAACCTATATATACCAATATCATATACTACCATCTCTGACTGCCTAATATACATACCTAATATTAGTACACCCGTGTACTACCTTCCGAGTATAGTATCTAACATATATATTAATAGTCTACGCCCTCTTACCTACTCATCTCTACTCTATCACCCTATCTATACCTAGCCATCCTACCTCGCTACCCTTACCTCTATCCTATTACCTATATATCCCCACTACGCCTATACTAATCATATATAATATACTTCTATACTACTTATACCTATATATCATCCTTATATATTAGTAGTTTTTACTAAATAATATTATGTGACTCACGAATTTAATTTCAAAAAAGAACCAGTGAGTCCCACATAAATCCATAGCTTAAAACCACAAAACGTTTAATCAAATTCAAGACATGAGCCCGAAAAGAAGAGTTATTTACAAGTATGTTCAAAAGCCTGTAAACGTTAAATTAGAAGAAGAAGTGATGTTCCAGACATTTCCAGTAATATAATGTAGAATGAGTATACTATAAGGTTGACGAACTGAGTAAATGAACAGAGAAAAGGCTAGTGACTGTGTAGGTTTGGCAAGGATCCCGACCTTTGCGTATTCTCCCCCTACTCTCACTAACATCTCCCTTAAGCTCTCATATTAACTATGCACGCATGAATTCACCCTAACCACTCAGACTGAAAAAGCGTATACTCACGCGACCAGAGATAGCTCTCTCGAGTAAACTCTCAGCAATGCTTAATGTTGCTTTAATAGTGATAGTGTTAAAAGGATATCAGAACTCTCACTAACTGTGATCTCGAAACTTTTTACCCACTCAACTAAATCGTTACTATCAGGAACATAGACTATCAACTACACATCTTGCAGAGTCTAAAGACACCCTCTCAAACGTCTCGAGAGAAACTCCCTCTACCATGGTCCTGATCCTCATACACTCCCACCATCCACTAACTCTCGACTACCTAGGAGACGCGTACTAGGAGCTCTTTCCACCATCTACGAGACCTTTAGGAGACTCAGTAACTCCACGGTACCGTAACTTCGTCTCCGAGATCTCTTTTCACAGTTTCAATTGTGATTACATCGACTCTCGACGGTAACTTATCTATTATTTAACATCAAAGTTAGAGAAATCTTCCAAACCTTTCCATTGCGTTCCCTGTAGAAACGTTGACCGATGTTACTCGAGAGTTAACGAGACCGATCCACCTGATATCCCTGGCTCTCAGTTCTTCAACTAGCACTATAATCATTCTTACATTTATACTGGATTCTGTGGAACACACTTCTCTTCCAATTTTAAAACGTTAGAGGCTTTTAAACTTATTTCAATACCCTCCTTTTTTGCTCATTGTCCTTCTTGGATTTAAAACGTTGTGGTTTAACTTTGCTTTTAAGCGAACCTATGGCCTTTCCATCAGGATATGTGACGTTTATAATATATTAGATGTTACGAGTAAGTTAGAGAGAGAGTTTAGAAGTAAAGTGGAGTTGAGAGTTAGTGAATGAAAGTTAGTGAGAGGTAGTGAGAGTTAGTGAGAGTTAGTGAGAGTTAGTGAGAGTTAGTGAGAGTTAGAGAGAGGTAGTGAGAGTTACTGAGAGTTAGTGAGAGTTAGGGAGAGGTAGTGAGAGTTAGTGAGAGTTAGTGAGAGTTAGTGAGAGGTAGTGAGAGTTAGTGAGAGTTAGTTTCAAGAATTGGTCATGCTAGTGGGAATCATCGCTGAACATGTAATGCAAACTCGTAAAAGCGAACAACAACACTACAGAAAGAAGAAGCAACTGAGGTGGTGGGTAAATTTTGAATGTGCCTTAGAACAAAAAACCATTCAGAGAGAAGAGAGAGAGAGAGAAGAGAGAGAGAGAGAAAGAAGAGAGAGAAGAGAGAGAGAGAGGAGAGAGAGAGAGAGAGAGAGAGAGAGAGAGAGAGAGAGAGAATGGGATTCTTTCAAGAAAGATTACTAGGACAGGAAATATCAAGATATTAAGAAAAGAAAATGTTGAGTTATTTGCTATCAAAGAAGATATTATAGTTGTGTGAAAGATTTTATTTAGTTGAAAGATGAAGAAATTGAGTTATTGAGACATCGAGTGAAACTATGTTTCCGTTGCCCCAATTATAAATGGGAAAAGGTCATAGGTCAATTGCACCAAGTCGTCCTCCAAGCATTATCATTTGGAAGCTGAGTGTGAAGTTTTTCAAAGTTGAAATTAGTAGCGAAGGGTGAAATCATCGTCATATGAGTGGATAGGTAATGAAGTAACACAGAGGTCATTTATGAAAAAATGAAAGTGAATGGAGGATAGAGGAGAACCCTGAGGATCACAACTATTAATAGATAGATTTAAAGGAAGAACTGCGGCCATTTAAAACTGGAAATGTAGAACGCTGAAGAAGAAAAGGAGTCGTAAAGGTAAAGGATCGATACTGACGGAGGGAAATTTTTAAATCCAAAGCTTAAGCGAGGACTTTATCGACAGTCTTATAAATTCACCAAGTTGCCGGAGAGTTTGGAAAATCAAGATTCAGAGAGACGAGAAAGTAGATCAAGAGTAGATCAAGAGAAGATCAAGAGTAGATCAAGAGTAGAGCATTCCTTGAGAAAGTCACAATGGCAAGTAGAGAAAAGATTGTAAAAAAAGAGATGTTTCCACACCTTCCAGTTAAGGATATATTGAAAAACTTTGAAAAGAACAGAAGTTATAAGCGTTAATGCAATAAATAATTAGAGATTTGAGAGGGAGAGAAGGAGAGAAGGAGAGACGGAAGATAGCTTCGAGAGATGGAGAGAAGGAGAGAAAGAGAGAAGGAGAGAAGGAGAGAAAGAGAGAAAGAGAGAAGGAGAGAAGGAGAGAAGGAGAGGAGGAGATAAGGAAAGAAGGAGAGGAGTGAATCGTAATCTTAATATTAATCTTAATCTTAATCTTAATCTTAATCTTAATCTTAATCTTAATCTTAATCTTAATCTTAATCTTAATCTTAATCTTAATCTTAATCTTAATCTTAATCTTAATCTTAATCTTAATCTTTAAATATTAATCTTTATCTTTAAATATTAATCTTAATCTTTAAATATTAATTTTAATCTTTAAATATTAATCTTAATCTTTAAATATTAATCTTAATCTTAATCTTCTTCTTCTTCTTTCCTTTTGTAAAATAAACCTTTTAATGAATTTTAAATTGTGCCTTACGGAATTGAGACCAAAACTTATAAAAACAAACTCCTTGAACTAAAATATTTACCTAAGAAATAGAAATTAGAATAATAATAATATAATAATTATAATAATAATAATAATAATAATAATAATAATAATAATAATAATAATAATAATAATAATAATAATAATAATAAAAATAATAATAATAATAATAATAATAATAATAATAATAATAATAATAATAATAATATAATAATAATAAAATAATAATAATAATAATAATAATAATTATATAAATAATTAATAATAATAATAATAATAATAATAATAAAAATAGAATAAAATAATAATAATAATAATAATAATAATAATAATAATAAAAATAATAATAATAATAATGTCTTATTAAATTAAACTAATAATAAAGCAGAAATTTGAACTGCAGATGAACGACCAAAGAATGTATCAAAAAACATTTATTGGATGAGCAAAGCACTTCCTGCTTCCCTTTTATGGTCTGTAACAGCACATACACACACATTCTCGCCCACACTCAAAACATTCTAGTAAATCAACATAAGAAAAAGCTATTTGAATTACCGAGTATGATCAACATTATTTCCCAGGGCAATACCTATTTGGAAGTTCGGAAATAATGTAATATTAACAAAGTTAGAACCAGTAAAGTCACAGTTATAGAAAGTTTGATTTCACGTATCAATATATTGATATAGTTATTTAAATAAATTAGGAATAAATGCCAAGTATAACCGAATTGGATTTTTTTTATGTCTGAGCAAGACGGAGCCAAGAAGTGAACAATTCACACTTACACACACACTTCCGACCAGTGTCGAACCTGGGTCTCTCGCTTAGTTGGGTGAGTGCTTTACCGCTTAGCAACCTGGCGTTATTTTGGTGTATGATTCATTGCTTCTTGATATATCGGAAGAAAATCTTCATACAAGCCGACTGCACCGAATACGATTCTTCATATAATAGTATCAACTTTTTTAAAACTTAATTCCGAAGCATTTTCCAAAATAAACTAAATCGAAAATATTGCTACTCCGTTTATTTAACCTAACTGTTTTAATTTATCAAAAAAAAAAAACAAGAATATTTCTTAGGTATTTAGTCAATAAATAAATAAATTAGCAAATATTCTTAATAGTTTTCGAGCAGAACGGGTAAAAATGAATATTTTCTTCTATTATGAAGTAAGTCGTAAGTTTTAAATTCTTGCTTAAAGAAGTAGACTCTTTTCTTACCTTTGAAGGTTAATACAGATAATAAATACTAAAAAGATATCAAACTTGTTCGTCTCATTTCTTAAAGATACTTTCTAACTGGAAATTTAGTTTAGAAACACTTAATTGATAACTTGTTTTTAATACTACTACTACTATACTACTACTACTACTACTACTACTACTACTACACTAATAATCATTAATAATAATAATAATAATAATAATAATAATAATAATAATAATAATAATAATAATAATAATAATAATAATAATAATAATAATAATAATAAAGTTAGTTAAAGGAGATAATGTGTATTATTATTAAGCATTGTATTGCTGTCACCACGATGGTAATAATAATATATAAT
>JABUQX010092815.1:7500-10000 GCA_015478945.1 Trachelipus rathkii
TAAAGAAAATACGTGTAAACACGTGTTCAAACATTCATTCTAGTACATACACAATTGGAAGTATTTTATTTATTTATTTATTTTTTAAAATTATTCCTCTGATATATATTTGCCCAAAAAAAACATAAATATATTTATATTAAGAAAACGATAAAAACGAAAATATATATGCTCTCCAATTTTGAATAATAAATTGCTAAAAATTGCTACGAACGAAGCTTTATTTTTTTATTTATTTAGATATTTATTTATTTATTTATTGTTTTATTTATTCATTTATATTTTCTTCATGATTTGTGTGTGTCGTGCTCAGAATTTTGAAGAGTCATTTGCTTCTTTTTATATCGAATAAATTAATTTGAAATTCAGAATTCAATCTAATTTTGTCATAGGAAATATATATATATATATATATATATATATATATATATTTCTTACATTTATATATATCTATATATACTTATATATATATATATATATATATATATATATACATAAACACATATATATATATATATATATATATATATATATATATATATATATATATATATATATATATATATATATATATATATATATATATATATATATATATATATATATATATATATACATATATATATATATATATATATATTTTTATTATTATATATATATATATATATATATATATATATATATATATATATATATAAATATATATACTGTACATGTACTGAAGTCAAAATAGACTATCAGTAATTGTAACGAATAGCCCTCACACAGTAGGTGTGAATCAAGGGTATACACAAAATAAAGTTAGTATTCAATAGCCTCTAAGAATGACATGAGAAGTAATGCACGCTAAAATTCCTTAAGTATTTTAGGACATGGTCAAAATTAAGCCCATAGAGACTGTTATTATATTTGTATTAAAATTAAAAGAACCCTTCAGATGTGAGAAGCTAAAAATAATTAGCGTCCCTAGCCAAACTGAGCGATTGTATGTAAAAAAGTAGAGAGTTGGCTTCGACACTGAAAGCCGGAAAGATTGGGCAGCTTTCCTGTCTTCATTTTCAATAATAGAATATAAAAAATTGTAGATTAGTGAAATGATGTTCATAAGAGTCCCATCAGTGTGATCTTTTGTCCAATTTTCAAATCAAAAAAATAAGTTGATGAGGGCCATTATAAAATCAATCATTATAGAGAATATCGTGCGACATAGTCGAAAGAGGAAGGCTAGACCTGTCTCATGGTAAGCGATTTGTGAATAATTATATTAAAGTTTTTGATATTCTTGATGAGAAATATAATTTTAAAATTTTATCGAAATGAATTAATATTTTTCGACACTATAAGAATTACCCCATCTGTGACATTTAAAAATATTGCAATGAATAAAGAAATAGAATAATACCATCTTTGATCAATCAATCAATCAAACTCAATTATCAATTATGAGCTAAGTTGCTTTTGTTGCTAATAACAGCGAAGGCGATTTCCACGCATCTTTTTTGGTAAACCCCTAGAGTTACATCAAAATAAACCTTCTGTTAGTTAAATCAGTATAAGCAAGATTACTAATAACTAATAAAAAGCTGTGTAAGGTGGAATATAACAGCCAAGAATTACAAGAATATTGGAGTGAAAGAAAACTTTTATAAATCTCGGGCATTTTAAACCTAATGCGAACTGTAACAAAATACCTGGCAAGAAACAACAGTTAACAACAACGATAATAAAACTTTCGAATTCCTTTCCACTCGAAAAATATAGGAAAGAAGAGAAAGCTCCAAGATTGAAATATTTACATTCACCCAAACTGAAGGAAGGAACTCAGCAGTACAAAGGACGGAAGTATTCAAACCCACGAAACACAGAATATTCAAACCCACGAAACACAGAATATTCAAACCCACGAAACACAGAATATTCAAACCCACGAAACACAGAATATTCAAACCCCGAAACACAGAATATTCAAACCCACGAATAACAACGAATATTCAAACCCACGAAACACACAGAATATTTGACCGAATAACAGAATATTCAAACCCACGAAACACAGAATATTCAAACCCACGACACAGAATATTCAAACCCACGAAACACAGAATATTCAGGCACGAAACACGGAGATATTCCAAACCCACGAAACTGAATATTCAAACCCACGAAACGCACCATATTCAAACCCACGAATAACAGAATATTCAAACCCACGAAACACAGAATATTCAAACCCACGAATAACAGAATATTCAAACCCACGAAACACAGAATATTCAAACCCACGAATAACAGAATATTCAAACCCACGAAACACAGAATATTCAAACCCACAAATAACAGAATATTCAAACCCACGAAACACAGAATATTTAAAATCACGAATAACGGAATATTCAAACCAAAGAATAACAGAATATTCAAACCCACGAATAACAGAATATTCAAACCCACGAATTCCTCACGAATAACAGAATAAAAGACTACGAAAAAATAAGAAAAA
>JABUQX010092815.1:15000-30000 GCA_015478945.1 Trachelipus rathkii
AATTATAATATATTATTATATAATAAATAGTATATAATATATAATATATATATATAATATATATATATTAATATATAATAATATATATTAATATATATGATTAATATATTAATAATTATTTATATATATATTATATTAATTATATGATATATATATATATATATATGTATATATTATATATATATTCTATAATATATATATACTAGTATATTATATATATATATTATTATATATAATATATATTATATATATAGTTCATATGATATATATCTATAATATATATACATACATTAATTTTAAATGAGGGATATATATTTTTATATCTAACTTTAATTTCATAAATGTTGAAAAAGCTATTATCTTATTATCTATTTTTGGAAAAAGTCGGATCCTAAATTTCTCTATCTCTCTCTCTCCTCTCTCTCCTTTCTCTCGAATCTCTAAGGGACTCACTCTTATATATACTTTATATTACTACTTCATTATATATTACTATTCTCTCTTCATTCTCTAGTACGCAAATGTGCTTTCATAACTACTATATTATATATTCTCTTACTATTATAATCTTACTATATTATTTCTCTATCTTCCTTCTCATTCTATATCTATACTAGTATACTATTGATATTATATATGATATATACTAATCTAAATATATTAATATATACTGCTATATTATATATAATTCTCTCATTATATCTATATATAGTATACTATATAATATATATTATACTATACTTCTATAGTATACTTCTATACTATATATACTATAGCTATGTATATATATACGTATTTTTTTTCAGTTTCTACGGTTATAACTTAATTTAATATACAAACTAGATCGCTTTCAATATATAATATAGTATATATCATATATATGATCTATATCAGGCATTGCTAGATACATTTCTTTGTGGCTTTATTTTTCTTCCTATATATTATATATATCGATATATCTACTCGTATATATTCGAATATTTCCTATTATATATCCTCTTCTAGGGGGACTTATTATTATCTGGGTGCCAAACCTTGAAAAAGGTAATAATAAAAAATATTATTTTATGGACTTTTTTATGGAACTTCTTGAAATTTATGATGGAGTATAGGTTATATATCTAAAAAAAAATATATTAATATAAACTATTCAAATAAGAATGTATGCTAATATTATAAATAGTTAATATATATATTTAATATTTTAAATATAAGATATAATAGATATATAATTAGTTATCTTTTCTATGTTTAAATATAATATATCTTATATTAATATATATTATTAATATATAATATTAAGTTAATACAATTAATATAATATATATTATAAACAGTATATATATATATATATTTCAAATATTAAAAATATTATATAATATATAATTATATAAACTTGAGAAAAAGTTTCTGTTATATAGCTTATGAATGTGTTTATATATATATATAACTATATATATAACTATATATCATATATATATAATATAATATATATAATATATATATATATATATATATATATATATTATATATTATATATACTATTAATTAATATATTATATTAATATAATATATTTATATGATTAATATATATATTTATATTAAGTATATATAGTATATATTACTATATATAATATGATAAAATGTAAATATTATTATTATGTATGTTTTAGTTGGGATGATATTAAGTTATTAATATATGTATAATAAGTTATAATTAATGGTAGAATATGCTGTTTAGGATATGACTGGTAGTGTAGTCTATGAGTATATGAGTGAATCATGTCATGTGATATTATCAAGGGTGAGTTATATATATGGTGAGGAATTATCGATTTAAATCTGTGACATATATAATAGGAGTAATTACGTGAGTAGACATTATACTGTTTGTAAAATAAACTATCTGTATTTCCTAGTTATTATTGATATATTTAAGGTATAATTCGTAAGATAGTGAATATAAAATGAGTATACTATACTTGAGTATAGTAAGTATAATATTCGGTGTATAGATATATAAAATATGGAGTTTATGAATACCATCAGTGACATTAAGGTTTAGTTATTATAGGTTATTTGAGAATTGGGTAGCTAATTAAGTGTATAGAGTAGAATTAATCAGTACTGCAATATATATATAATAGAAATATATAATAATACACTGTTTCATCGAAGTATTGTTTTTAGCGTGTGTTAATTTTTAAGTTTGGTTTTAGTAAGACTTTCTATCTTCGTTTTGTGTGAAACACTCACCACACTCTCCACACCTTAATTAATAATACCCATTTCGTTGTTTGATTCACTCTCAGAGTGTGTTATAATTTTTATAACTTCTTCAAACGTTAATTCTATTTTGCATAAATTTTTGTGCATTAAGTTGATTATAAAAACAAACAACTACAATAGAACATTTGTTGAGGTTTGGTTGGTTTCACAACACATATTTATCTATAAATAAATTAAATTGATTTTCATTGTTTTTATTTTAATATATTTTTTGTGGTTTATATTATTTTTAGTAATTTATTCTTCGATTTATTAGTGTGATGTATTAATATCATGTGATGTGAGTTATTATTATTATAATATTATATTATGTTGAGTGTTATTAATTATTATTATTATAGTTATATTTAATTATTTTATTTTTTATTGTGATAATTATTATTAATGTATTAATTATTTATTATTATTATTGATTTCTATAACTTACACTCTTCAATGAGTGTTAGTGTAGTGATTATTACCATATATATTATTTATTATTTGGGGGTGGTGGAGTGTAATATTATTCAATGATCTATCAGTACTTATTATAATTGAGTGGATTTATATGTTATTATTTATTATTATTATTTATTTTAGTGTGATGATTATTATAGTACAAATTATCTCAATACACTCTTGTTTATTATTTTATTTTCATTATCACTCATTATTATGTAGTTATTATTATTATTATTACTTATTATCTCATCTATTAATACGTGATATTATTTTAGTTGAGATTATTTGTTATTATTAATAGCTTTTGTCTATCTGAAATATTGATTATAATAAATATTAAATTGTGAATTCATTAAAAATATCCTATTAATTTATTAGTGTGTTTTATATATATGTAGTTATTATTAGATTGTGATTATTGATTTATTATTGAGTGTGAATTATTATATATATTATTAGTGTTATTATTTATATTCTATATTATTATTTATATTATTTATGTAGGAAGTTGAGTGATTATTATTATTATATGATAGTAACAATAAATTTATTAATTCATAGTTATGTATTATTATTTTATTATTATTTTTGCTATTATTTCAAATTAGTGATAATAGTTGATATGAGTGTATGATATGATTGAGTTATATTTATGTGATTGATTACTGTGGAGTTGTATGTAAAACATGACAATGTGGCGAAAATAGTAATAGTATGATAAATAGTTACTATTGCTGATTATCATGATTGATATGTATTATTATTATTATATGATTATTATTGTTGTTGTCCTTCAAGAAGAGATTAATAATATCTATATATTATTTATTTAAATGAGTAATTTTATTTTATTTTACTATTATTGTAATTAAATATTATATGATTATTGATTATTATTATTATTATTATTATTATTATTATTATTATTATTATTATCTATTATTATATATTTTATTATTTATTATATTATCTATTATTATTTTATTTTTATGTGTAGATGTGAGATATATTATTATTATTTTTATTATTTTATTAATTATTATTATATCATCTTTATTAAAGAACTCGAAGTTCTCTACTCCTAATTTGAATGTGAATTAGATGTAACTCATATTTAATTTAGAGTTAATTTATGTAGTTGATTGATTGATTTATTTATTAAAGTGATAAATCAGTAATATATATATCAGTATTATTATATTATTATTGTGATATATAATTATTTTACCTATAATTTATTATTATTATATTAATTATTATTATATTAATTATTATTATTGATTAATTATTCATATTAGTTTAGTGTATACTATATAATTATTGATTATTATTATATGAGTGGTATCTATTTTATTTGAATTATAATTGAAGATAAACTTTCTTATTTTTAAAGATGAGTATTATTTATAATTGATAATTAAGGTTTAATTATTATTATTATTTAATTATTATTATTATTGATATTATATTATTATTATTATTATTATTATTATTATTATTGAGTGATTTATCTTTCTATATTTTATGTATTTAGAATAAATTATTTTAATAGTTGGAATCATATATCAAGTATAATCTACTACGATCATCGTAATATAATAATTTGAGCGTTTTTTTTTTCAATTTTTTTATATATTATAGTATATACTGAACGTATATAATTTAATTTACTTATTTATTCTATTTGATTAAGGGTTGGTTTGTTGGAGATATTGAAATACTGTAGTATATAGTGCGTAATAATATAGGCAAAGAATATTATTGCATAGTTTGTATTGAGTATAAATATAGGATAAGAAATAGGGTGAGAAATTAATTTATTATCCTCACTCTCTATTTAAAATAGTTCGTTTATTGGGCGTATGGATAATAGAAATTTGTGTTTTGTGAATATTATTTAAGATGTACGCTTTATTGACTTATTATATGCCATTAATATCATATATATATACATAGCATTGAGTATATTATATTTGGTTGGCTTATATTTTTATTTTTATACTGAAATAAGTGAAACTTCTTTGATAGGTATATAATTGAGATTTATATATTATCATTCTAAAGGTTTTGCCTTTGATGGAAGAAATATGATTAAATAGAATAAATAAGGTTTATTATACGTTAAAATAATAATACTAATTAATATATAATTTGTTATGAGTAATATCTAATTAAATAATTGATACATTGATTAATAATTAACCAATATATATGTATCATACGTATATATAAAATATTTTATTTATTGATGAGTTTATATTATATTATTCATGTATCATATTTCCATATCTTCCCTAAAGTATATAAAAGATTATTTGTATTTTATTACTGGGGACATCTCCAGGGTTTAAAGAGAGGTTTAATTAAATTTTATTTCATGGGTTTGTATGAGGATATGTAGATATAGTTATGGTTATATCTCATGTATATATTTGTCTTTGTATGTTAAATTGGTATAGATTATTTGTAAGACTATAACTTTAATATAATAGTACACCTATATAGAAGTATATTTTATAAAATTATTAGTATTTAATGTGAAGAGTGGGAATATTATACTAATTCATCTAATGTTCTTTGTCTTTTGAGCAAAAGGTTCATTAGAATACTTCTAGTATCCGGTAACAATATATAGTTTCTGATTTTGTATCTCATAAGTATGTATAATTTAGGGAATATTCTTTGAGTATCAGCTGTATGCTTTTTTTATTTGAGTAGTTATATGTAAAAGGTTAATAGTACAATATTATATTGGGTAATATTGTAGGTATATATTATTTTATTTTTATATTGTAATTTAACATTTACTGTGATATAAATTTATGAGCTACAACACTAAAATTCTGTTCGCAAACAGTAAAGAAAATTTTTCTGTATTTATATAGCCATGTGGTTTGGTGATAAAGATGAGTGATAAGATAGATATGTAGAGTTAGTCTCACATAATCCAAGGTGTTTGATAAGTGAATGGTAGCATAAGCAACTACAACTACGTATAACAGTTAGTGATGATACGAGTTATACGCTTTCTTCTTCTTCTTTCTTTCTTTCCCTTGCTATATACCTAATGCCAGTTACCAAAATAAAAGTATCCTTATTAAAACCTAGTTTAGAGTGTCAACCATTCTTGATATGTAAAACTGTATTATTAAATATGTAAATACGGCTTTTGATGTTCACCGGAGCATATGAGCAACATATATGTTCAGTAACGAGCGTGAAAAATTATCGAGAGTATTTACACACTCGCACTAACTGTAGTAGAGAGGTATTTGATGTTTCACCTTAAGGAGAGTACATTTACTTTGAGATACATATCCTTTTTCTAAGACGGTGTCTAATCGATCAACAACTGAAATTAGACTTGAGTAGGTGAATACGCTTTTGATAGTCCTCCAACCTCGCATCATAGTTTAAACAAATGATATTCTAGTTAGGGGAGAGACGGTTGAGGGTCTAATCTGATTTTGGAGCAACTTAGAATAAGCCTTTGATAAGTTTTAATTAGGGGGTTGATATAGATCCATTTAATACATATAAGGGTTTGTCATCACACTTCTTGTAATGCGCGTATGATGTTTGAATGTGCGTGTAGTAGGAGGAGGCGAGAAATCATATTCTGTGAAGCTGAGAGAGCAGAACTCATATGTCACATTGACAGTCTGTAGGGAACAGTTTTACATCACACTATGTGAGGTTTTTTGCAGAGAGCAAGAAACTGATCTGATGAACGGAGACTCAATAAATGTCATATTGAAACTAGGTGTTTAGAAGGACAAATCATGCACTAACATGATATAAATTTCATAGCGTTTAGGGGACAGTATGTTATTGATTTTGTTGTTCATTAGAGGCTTAGATCGGGTGCTCTATAGAATTTAGATATATTATATTCATTTATAGTGGAATAGGTAGAAATAAGTAGATTTTTTTAGAGAGGTGAATAATTTAAAAATAACACATACTATGAAGCAAGATTTTGCTTTAAAAACAGTGAGAAGTATTCTTCACATACTAACTCGGTGGTGAGTTATAAACAAATACTTAAGTCAGACAGAGTGATTGAGATAGGACTGTAAAGTGTTGTGCGTATGCGATTCTATCATTTCTTCTATTACAAAAATTAGGAGGGTTCTTTCGTGCTTTCATTTTTTCTGTTGCTATTAGCTTGACTTCTCTTCTTCTTTGTAGATTTAGAGTGCCTCTTGACTTATTACTTTCGTGTCTTCTATGTTTATCTTCTATGTCTACTTCTTTATAGAGTGCAGGCCTTGGCATTAATCTCTTTCTTCTCGTCTTCTTCTTGCAATTAGTTTGTTTTTTATCTTCCATATATTCTTTTTGCTCCATTCTTAACCATCAGCCAAAGATTCATTTTTCTTTTGGTATGTGTTTCGTTTCTTTTTACTTCTTTTATTCTGTCTTATTTTTTTGTATAGTTTTGTGTTTTGTGTGTGCGCGGAGTATCAATGTTTAGATTTTGTGTTTATTACTATACTATCGCTTTTTTCTTTTAATATCTGTTTTTATTCTCGTTTTTTTATTATTTTTCTTCTTTATTATTTTTTATTTTTATTTTTTTTCTTTCCATTTTCTTACATCTTGAATTCCTTTTTCCTTTTTTATTTTTTATTTTTTCCCACTTATGCATGCACTGTATTTTTCTTCTCCTTTCTTTAAAGTTCTCTATTTATATCTACTTTTGTTTTCTTCATCTCCTTCATTTTTACTCTTTTTTTCTTCTTTCCAAGAACTGGTTCTGGTAGACTTGTTTCTTCCTTGCTTTTTCATTTTAGAAAAGTTCCCATCTCACAGGCGTTCTCTTATCACATTACTTTTTGTTTCTCTTTTTCCTCTTCTTTTATTTTTTTTTTTTTTTCAAATTATTATTATTATTCAAATATTTAAACTTAAAAGCAATTTTTTTATTTTAACTTTTTCTTTTTTTATACTTATACAAATCATATTATTTCACTATATATTTATTATATTTTTATACTTAAGTGATTTATTTTTATTTTACTATTTGTTTTTAATTTACTTATTATCTTATTCTTTAATTTTTATATTGATATTTCCTATGATTTTTTTTCTATTTTACTTTTTTCTTTTCATTTATTTCACTTTTTGTATTTTTTTTATATTTTTTTTCCATTTTCTGGTGTTGTATACTAATATATATTCTATTATAGTTCTTTTTCGTATAGTTAAAAGTCATTTCAGACATTTTTTACACTTTACATACTATACTTTCTCTTTTTATTATCATCATGAATTTTACATATTATTTTAGTTCTTTGTAAGAATTATATTTATATTATTTTATAATTATTATAACTTATTATTATTAATTTTTAATAATACTTCTATATTACAATATTATTATAATTACTTAATTACTTAGCTAATTAACTTATTTACTTTAATTAATTATTTATTACATTATTTATTATTATTATTATAATTTTATTATTATATTTATTATTTTGCAATTCGGTGTATAGTCATTTAAAAATTAAATTTATAATTATTATTATTTATTAATTATTATTATTATTTAATTTAATTTATTAATTATTATATATTTATAATTAATATATTTAATTATATTAATCCGTTTAAATTAGTTAATTATTATTACTATTATCTATTACTTTATAAAACTTATTAAATTATGGTAAACTTATTCCTTTATTAATATCTTATTATTATTATGAGAATAATCTTTATGATGAATATATATTATTTAGGTGTATCTAATTATTATTTTCAAGTACTCACACTATAATACACATTCAAAACAACTTAGTTCGCGTATCTTCCTTTTTATACTGTACATATACTGTATATGCTAACAAATTACTTGTATTTGTGATCTTCTTATCGTGACCTCATTAATCATAATGCGCACATATATGCTTATCTTTTTTGTATAGTTTTTTCTTAAATTTCGACTTAATTAACATTGTAGATGAAGGTGCAATGTTGTTACTCAGAAGCCTTGTCCGTTGACAGCCTTTGTTCATTTTTTAATTCTCGAATGGCGCGAGATGTAACTGATTTCTCAATGATAAAATCATAGTTCTATTTATTTATGGGTTTAACTATCTTTTGCCTGATAAGATCCACAAATTGATCTGAGCTGATAATACGCTACAGTGAGTCATTAAATTTCTGTGATCAAACTTTTGTACAATCTAAGTGAATTCGCTTCTTAATTTTTCAACTTCGTAATTGCATTCTATTTGTCTGTGTCTTCTGTTTTTTTCGTGATTCCTACGCTAGGATTCAGTGTCAATCATTCTTTGCATGTATAGAGCTTTATCTATTCAGGTTCTATTTTTTCAAGAAACTTGTTTTCAAAGGACTATTGATGTATTTGATGTGGGGAACAACAGCTATTTTCGAGAATTTGTTCGCTTCGTATGAGGGAAGTCTATTTTGATGCTATCTCAAGATTATGCGAGAGAAAAGTGATTCGATTCTGCTGATGAACTTTTCTGCCTTTGCTTCCTTCACAGTAGAGAGACTATTGCAATACTGTGGCGTGAAGTTTCCCCGTTGTCGCTCTGCTTCAATTTTTTGTCACATTTTAATTCTTTTTCAGTCTTTCTAAAATTTTAGAGGACTATTATCCATATCTACTCATATTATTTTTATAGAGTTTTTTTTAGACTTTACACAAACGGATGCATTCGCAGTCCTTGATTTTTTTACATTGAAGTGAAATTCGGTCTTAGTTTATGACCGACAATGGGATTTCCTATCCTATTGGAACTTATGCTTCCTATTAAAGTCTCATTCTTTAAACATATTTCTATCTTATCTAGTATATCTCAAACTGATGCTATCTGATTCTATTTATTAATCTTACTTCTATTTTATTCTCACTCCTATCGGATGAGTACTAATTTTTCTATTAATATATCTATCATTTATCTAATCTATCTAATCTATTTATCTTAATTCATATCTGAAATCTTATCTATTATATTCTTTTATAATCTCTATAACTCCTGAGTCTCTATTATCCCTACATTATTTTGTTCCTTCTTTTAACGGAAATTGTCTTCTTTTTTTCCTGGTCAAGAGCTATTACTTCCATCTAATCTAATCTTTAGTTTCTATTTATTATCTGGTATTTGATATTAATACTTTAAGTAATATTTAACGTATAGTATATATATAATATTTTTAAACGTATCATTAGTATTAGAGTATGACTCATAACATCTTATCCTACCCGTCCTTATACTATTACCCTCGTTACTATTTTAACTTTATAAAAAATACTAGTCCTTACCACTACAATTTAGCCCCTTTATGGAGAGAATGAGCTTAACATTTTCAATCATCATTTAGTACCTATTTATATTTATAACTTTACTTTTTTTTTATTTTAACATATATATATTTAATACACTGAATGTTCTATTGTTGCCTTCTACTCAATAATGAAATTTATTAAAGTTAAGTATAGTTGTGATTCTTATTAGTTGTATGCTTATTTAAAAAGCTTTTTAGTAAATTTTTATCTTTCTCAGTATTTTGTGATGTGAACGCTGGACACTTTACCTTAGGCATTTAAATCTTCCACTTAACTTTATATTCATACTTTTTAATTTATTACTCACTGTCAATCGTAAAATTTAATGTATAATTATCAGTTTTATATTTAAGTTATTTTATTATATAATAAAAAAATATATTACTTGAGGCTTATTTTATTGCCATCACCTGTGAGGATGGCTACTATTACTATTAATACCACTATTTGCTTAAGGTAATTTCTCATTTAAAGTCTTTTTATCTAACTTAATCGAAGGATTTGGTAAAATATCATGGACCTCAACATCTGATAGTAATCATTTATTCACTTATTCCTATGTCAGTAGATACTTTATTTTACTACTTTTATATAACTTTTTTTCTTACTCTATAAGGCGTATTCTTGTGTATTTTCGAGATTAAGAGTCCTACTTGTTTTGCATACTATAGATTTTTACTAAAAACTACAATAAATACATACTAATATAAGTAAATCTTATTAAATAAGAATTTAATAACACGTATAATGTTATTTTGCATTTTATTCTAATGTGATAGTCTCTATCTTTTAGCTCGGAACTTAATTACACTACCTGATTTACAAAGCTGTATTTTATTTAATCTATTCCAATTAATTATCCTAATTACATAATATGTCTAAAATGAATGCTCTCTAAATAAATTTTTTCTTGAGAATGAAACTCTTCCTCGGTCTCCTCTATAATTATATTTCTTTTGTTTATTAGTGACGGTTTCACATAATTCTTATTTAAATATACTCTATAAATGTTTTATACATACATCAGATCTATATAAAATAAATTATATATATATTTATAATATTAATTAATATATATATATATATAATATATTATAGTATATATATATATCTTAATATAATAATCATATAATTATATATTATTTATATATTATAAATATATTATTATATAATATATATATATATAATATTATATATATGTTGAGATTAGTTGTTGAATAGTAGGGGGAGGGGGTGAGTTTATTAGAGTTGTGATGTGTTTCTTTGTGTGTTTAAAATTACCCAAAAGAAACATATATGACTCTTCATTTCTGTGCGTATATATATATAGTAGCTGATATTAAATGAAAGTGAAGCAGTTTAACTTCTAGCTTACGAGGGAGAGGGTGCACATATAATATATAATAGAATTGCTATAGGGAAGATTTTCTCACCCCTTTTGGAGAGGCGATTTGGGGTCTTTTAAAATACAACACAAAAATTATGATTGTTATCTTGAGCTTGGAGTTCTTATTTATTATATGAGATCCTCCTCTCCTAATAATAAAGGATTTTTATTCCAGACCAGGTAATTTTGTGATAAAATTTTTATTCATAAATTTTTATTGTTATCACTTATTCATATATATTATAATTCACACATGACTTCTCTATACCCATTACCTACACCTAAAAGATTATTATATATTAATTGTACTTACGGTATTTGGGGTATTCTCAAAGATGTTTACCTTATTTAACTAATATTGAAACTTTTATCTAGGGGGGTACAATATAGTTATTTGGGTGCATAATAGTAGAGTATTAGGTAGCATAGATTTTAAGTATATATATATACCGTATAAGGTTACGAAAGAGAATTAAGAGTGTCTTAAAAGATATCTATATATGGAATATTTTTATGAGTCCTAACTTTCTTCCATCATCAAGGCAACTACATCAATTATATAAAATATATATATCTTCATTCTTCTACTTCAAGTCTGTTTTCAATGAAGCATATAGTTCTGACTAGTATATTATAGTTCAATGTATCTAGTATGTTGTCCTTACATCCTTTCCAATTTAATGATTTCCTTCTTATCACATCCATGAATAATTTTAAATTAATATATTATATAGACCTATATAACCTTATTCTATATTATATCATCATTACAAATTTAGCTATTATATAGAACTAACTAAAGTTTGAATTTGGGATATGCATTACCCCTTATATTTATGACTATTCTAAATTATTGAACGGTTTGAGATACATTATCATGTTGTATAAAAGTGTAAACGTGAAGCTCAACGCTGAAACCCAAAGATTAAAAAAAAAATAATCTAAGAAAATGTATCATGAAATATAATTATATCCTTAAAAACATTCAAATTAAAAAAATAATATAATGTCTAAATTTTAAAAACTATGTTTTTGAAAGTCGTTCAAAATTAATATGTGAACAACTAGTATCCTACAAAATCAATAATAAGTATTTGAAACAGGAAGTTTGATTTTTTAAATTCTTTCGGTCATCATTTTTAATACCAAGAAAAGTTTATATATCCTAAATAAATTTCAATTATAAAAATCATTAGAAATATAACGATATCTGAGTAAAGTAATAAATTAATCATATCTTATTCTAGATAAATTGGGATTTATTTAAGAAGAACAAATTCCTTTCAAATGATATCACGTAAAATAGGTCCATCCGCAAATAGATAATAATAATATTAATAATAATATAATCATAATAATAATAATAATAATTGTTACAATATAATTAATACTATATATGGGACTCAATTAAATTTAATGTTATCCTAAAGAAACACCTAATAATGATACATCATAACTATAGAGTATAATATATACTTAATGAATTTATAATTTTAATACATACGTGAGGAAATATCAATTTATCAACAATAATAATAATAACCAATAGTCAAATTTTGAATTTTAAAATTAATAGAAAAAAATCAAAATTTTTGAAAAGACTGGGGCCGTTTACAAAGACCATTCCTTTGTGGCATTTGTTATAATTCTTCATTTGGCGAAAACATTAAAAAGGAAGACCTCTGAAAGTCCGATAGAAACACAATAAGGTTGAGGTTAGAAAGATGAGAAATCGACCAAAATAAACCCATTTATTTTAGATTAGAAAAACAAAAGAAGTACAGTAAATTGAACACATCATTAATGGGGAATGTGCAAAAAACTATTATTTTTGTTCAATGTCAAAGCAGGGACAAAAATATCACTAATCACATAATAAATTAGAAAACTTTTTCTTTTCGACTAAATCTAAAATTTTAATATTCCGAAGGATCTTACTTTTGGACTTAATAACAAAAATTGTTTCCCATATCTGAAAAAATAAAAAAATATTTAATCATTCAAATAATTTATTGTAAAAATGTAATTAATATGTTTTATATATTTAATATACACATCAATTATTATATATTTCATATATTTGCAATTTTTCATTTTGCAAATTTTAATAATTATGTGAAAAAATTATTAACCCACGCATGATAATTCAGTTTATATTCTGAGAGCATGGAGATACGTTGTGGTCATGTCCACGACGACATTATCTGTTGTTTGATTTTTTATTATTATGATCCGCTTGATTGTTGAGTATTTCATTAGTTTCAAGTAGTGTGTTTGTGTTTAGAATGCTCGTAGAGGTTTTCTTTACATTTAAGCAAGTTTGAGCTGTTTAAAAAACTCTCTAAAGATTTTTGCATATATAACTTTCAATATATTTTTATGTATATTTTGATTTTATATTATTTATTTCTTTTTTTATTTTCTTCGACTTTTTTAATATTTAATGTGAGTGGAAGAAATACATATAATATTAAAACTACGTATATATTGCTTATATATCTTAAAATCACATTCTACAGTTAAGAGATTTAATATATTCAAATATCTGCTTTTGTTCTTATTTTAATACCTCTATAATATTAAATCGACTCAAAAAGTTATCTTGTATACAATTTATAAACACAAAATTTTAAAATATTTGATGAGAATGACCAAAAATATAATTAATTATAATATATAAAATGATCTAAATAAAAAAGTATCTAATGTATAATTATTATATATATATTTAGTTACTGACATATACATCTAATTTAAATAAATCATTTTTAAAAGAACTTTAGTGACAATATTAGAATAAAATATATCATCATATAGATATTTAAATTTATTTATTTATTGATTTTGGATTCGAAATCAAATTATATTATAAAATATAAATTATAATATTTATATTATAATATATAATTATAATATATATATAATAATAGTATTTATTTAATTGTTTTTTTATTCATATATATATTAAGTATATAAATATATATATGATTAATATAATAGATAATATATATATATATTATAATATAATTATTATATATATATAAACTATATATATATTAATATATATTATATATATATATAATATATATATATATCTATATATATAATATATATATAATATATATAAAATATATAATATATATTATTATATAGTATAATATACGATATATATATACATATAATATATATATTATATATATATATTATATATATATATATATAAATATATATATATTTATATATATATATATACTAATAGTATAGATATTTATAATATTTATTATATTATATACATATAATATAAATATATATAATATAATAGTATATATATATAATAATATAATATATATATAGATATATTTATATATATTTATATAATATATTATGATATATATATATCATATAATATATTAATATATATCACCACTTCTTTCCCATTGGAATAACCATTAACATAGGGTTTAACAACATACCTCATGTAAGAGCCAGGGTACTCAAAAGGATTATCTCTACATCCCACACAAGATTTAATTTGGGACCAGCAGCCATCTTCCCT
>JABUQX010092815.1:35000-36825 GCA_015478945.1 Trachelipus rathkii
AATATATGGCTCCTCATAGGGTGCTACCCCATTAGGTTATAGATGGTATTAGATTTCATTGGTGTATCATTACAAAGTTGCTAGGCAGCTTCCTACTATATGAGTTGTCTTTTCTTACACACTTACTTACACCATCATTACTAGGACACCTTATATCCCACATTTCTCGACCTTGAATCACTTTATCACAGTTGAAATACTACGACACTTATACAAACCACATAATATGACACTATTTACATCACTATTACACTTTACATTAACCGATATACAATACTACATACACTCAACCCACAGTACACAGATACAACTTAAACTTAAACCCAACATGCACTCGATATTTTGTATGCCGTCAACTTTTGATGCCTCAACTTAGTGCCTGCATTTGATGCCCCGCATAAATCCTCACCACTGAATGGCCTCAACCTTTGAAGGTTACACTGTGATGGACGACTCATTCTTTTGTGACGTCAATTCTTTATATCCATCTAAATTGACTGATTTCATTTTTGATGAAATCACTTTGATGGCTCATCTCTAACGCCACAATTCTATAGAACAGAGATAACTATTGATTGTCTTCCCCTAGTTCATTAATTGGAATCACCAGGGCGCGCGCATGCGCCCATCCGGCAGCAAGCGAGAAGCCCGCACCCCGCAGTGCGATCTGCGCGTCTCGCCCTGCGCCGCGTTCTCCGCCGGCCGCTGCGCGCGCCCAAAAAAAAAACAAGGGGCGAATACTTCCCGCCCAGATGAAAAATATATATAGCTACGAGTCATTCATGTTTATTTCCATACTGAAACATCTTCAAAAGAATTTCTTCAATATACTACTATGAGTCATTCATTTTATTAACATTTTTAACATGTTAAATATAAACACCCTTTCGCTGAACCCTAAACTTGATTGTTGAAGTCAATAAAATAGCACTATAATTTATTAACACTAATATATTTTTTATCTTAATACTTTTTTACTTTAATACTTTTAATTTATAAATTTTTAAAAACATTGTATGTAAGAAGGAAAAAAATCGGGAATGTAAGGAGAAAAAAATCGCAGAGTGTCCTTGATTAGTAATCATTTCTATTTTAACTAAATTGTACGGAAATTCTTATTAAAAACATTAAACATTACAGTACGTTAAAGCAGTAAATCAGTAAATCACTTAATCAACACCAAGGGGTATTAGTATGCTTTTGTTTTACTGCTCTTACTGCTTTACACTCATGTTTACACTACGTCTTTAAACTCATGTTCATACTGGCTTTAACTCATTATGTTTTACCTCTTTAATCATATATTTCTAACATGATCAGGTACCTTTAAAGCGATAAATTTCTCCAGTACAATATAAAGTAGGAGGTTGTGACCTGTAGCAACTACGGGCTTAGGTATGGAATTTTGTTTTACTGGCTTAAGCTGCTTTAACCGTCATGTTTTTGACTGCTTTAATCTCCAATGTTTTCACTGCTTAACATTCATATATTTCTATTAACATTACATTACCTTAAAAGCAGTAAAATCAGTAATCACATAGAGGTGTGCTAACACCAAGGGGGATTAGTATGCTTTGTTTTACTGCTTTACTGCTTTAACTTTCTGCTTACTGCTTTAACTTCTGCTTTAACTGCTTTAACTTTCCTGCTTTACATTTTTTGCTTTAACTTTCTGCTTTAACGTTTTAACTTTCTATTATATACATTCTTTTTTTATTTGTTTTACTACTTTTTTATTTATTTTGATTTATTATTTTAATTTATTTTATTTATTATTTTTATTATTTGATTATTTTATTTTATATTTTATTATTTTTATTATTTT
>JABUQX010092816.1:5000-7500 GCA_015478945.1 Trachelipus rathkii
TCTCACCTGTGGACAGCATAAGCATTCTTGGCCTGAAGATAATAAAATATCTTATAAATCTCATATCACAGTGGTTGTTAACATGCCCTCAATAAAGCTGGGAGTTCTGTTCCGGTTGAAGGAATTTTTTTTCCAACAGTTACTTCAATTATATAAGAGTGCTTATCCGCTTTTGTATGAGTACTGTCCTTCACATCTGCGCGGTTCCGGTTTCCATCCTTCTTTTTTATAGGGTTGAGTCTAAGGATAAAAGACTAATCAAATTTCCCATTCTTTCAAACTCCCTTGACCTTCTTTCTCTGCGTCGTGTGGTTAGTGCATAATCTCTTTACTATAAGTACTATAACGCAGGTGCCTTCGAGGGAGTTCACCTCTGTATTCCACCACTATTGAGTCGCCCCGTTACTAAAAGGGGTGTTGCTATTTTATGAATTCTGCTGAAAATATTTGGAACCCAGGAATGTTCTTGTGTGCCTCCTTATTACATCACCTATATTCTGCGGAAACTCTATGCCCTTATCCTTTGTTTTTCCTGCTGTATTTAATATAGCTGCCTTTAGGCGCTTCGTCTGCTGTCGTCTCAGGGATTTGAGTTAGGCTTAGTATTGGGTGGGTTTTCCTCCCTGTTATTTGAAAGAAATTGTATGACAGCTTTAAAACTAAAGTTTCAGAAATAAAAACCTCTATCAAACGATCATCCAAGTTTGCTTTTCTCCACGACGAATAGGTCAGAACTCAAATCAAAAGTTTCTTTGTTTTTTCTGCCGACTTTCATGCGTCGACAAGGGTTCAAATGGCAATTTTTGTTGTTGTGCGCCGAATCACTAAATAATCATCAGACGAGTTAATATTCAGTGAAGTACTTAATGGAATGCTGACGAAAAGGAACATATCTCCAGATAATATTTGTTGTGCCATGAGAGATGTTGTTACCAATTTAAAGAAAGGTGTTTCTTTCTTGAGTGAATACATAAATTCCCTCAGATATCAACTCACTTACCATAAAAAATGGGCTGAAATGCGGAACATCAGTCGGTGAAGTTCTCCCAAAATGAAAGTCATTTGCGCCAAACTTTAATTCTTCGACCATGACTCAAGAAGAAATAAAGAAAATAGTTCCACAATTAATGTTAATTAATTGATAAATAATTTATGTTCCACAACTTTCAGTAATAAATGTCAATATCACGCGCTGGAACAGCACTCTACAAATAGTGATAAGGCCGTTAAAACCTAACATTCCTGACCGCTTGAACGGCCAATCTAATGATGATATAAATGTCTTAACATTCCATTGACAATTAAATTCATATACAGCTGCATATCACTGTATATCCAAACATATATATACCAAGATGATCAGCAAAAAAACTGTTCATCACTAGAGAACGTCATTCCGTTCGTAACCATTCTGAAGGGAGGATTAATATTCTCGGACAATGAATTTCAAGAAATAAGAACGATGAGAGAGGCGATATTAGTAGATATTAACAAAAGTTTGCTTTCAGGTGAGCGACGATTTTTATTCCACAAAAAAGCACAACTGTCGCCCCGACGTCATCGTTCTTATTTCTTGTAAATTCATTGTGAGATTATTAATCCTCCCTTCAGAAATGTACGAACGGAATGACGCTTCTCTAGTGATGAACAGTTGTTTGCTGGATCATCTGCGTAATTATATATGTTGGACAATACAGTGATGATGCAGCCTGTATAGAATTATAATTGTCATGAATGTTAAGACATTTTATATCATCATTAGATTGGCCGTTCAAAGCGGTCAGGAATGTTAGGCTTATAACGGCCTTATCACTATTTGCTAGAGTGCCTGTTCCAGCGCGTGTATTAGACATTTATACTGAAAGTTGTGGAACAAAATTATTATCAATTAATTAACATTAATGCTGGAAATGATTATTCTTGATTCTTCTGAGTCCATGTCGAAGGAATTAAAGCTTTGGCGCAAATGACTTTCATTTTTGTGGGAGAACTTCACCGACTGATGTTCCGCATTTCACACCATTTTTATGGTAAGGTGAAGTTGTGATATCTGAGGGAATTTATGTTATTCACTCAAGAAAGAAACACCTTTTCTTTAAATTCATGTAACAACATCTCTCATGCACGAACAAAAATTATCTGAGCATATGTTCGCTTTTCAGTCAGCATTCCATTAAGTTACTTACTGAATATTAACTCTCTGGATGGATTATAGTGATTCGGCGCACAAACAACAAAAATTGCCATTTGAAACCTTGTCGACGCATGAATAGTCAGAAAAAACAAACGAAAACACTTTTTGATTGGGAGTATCTTTGACATTCGCTCGAGCGAGAAGCAAACTGGATGATCGTTGATAGACCGTTTTTATTCTGAAACTTTAGTTTTAAAGCTGTCATACAATTTCTTTCAAATAACAGGGAGGAAAACCCACCCAATACTAAGCCTAACTCAAATCCCTGAGACGACAGCAGACGAAGCGCCTAAAGGCAGCTATATT
>JABUQX010092816.1:17500-27562 GCA_015478945.1 Trachelipus rathkii
TGATACTGTCAGACCAAGTACCTCAAATAGTCCTTCTTTCTGACCCTTTTCAAAAAAAAATGCAAATCACTTCCATATTTGGGATTATGCCGATGCCATTGATTCCTTGTGGCCCAATAAATTTGTACAATCAACAAAATTTTTAAGTATTCTTAGCAATTTTTCAAGAAGGCTTGGAGGTACATCTCAATATGCAGATTTTGAATGATGATCATCATTATGTGAAATGAGAGTGATGAGTTGTCATTTAGGTCTTGGAAAGCCATATGTTACTGCTATTACATCTGGTGTGTACATCTCTGAATAAATCTGTCTGTGGTAATTAAACATCTAGTTTTGAAATTCGTCATTCTTGGCAATAGCTTGAGGCGAGTGATTAAAATGCACCCAAGATTTGTTTGCATAGGATATATTTTTTTTCACTTCCTCTTTGTTCAAACTTCGGCATCATGAGAACTAGTTGCAAAAGTAGTGTAAAAAAGCCAACTGTAATTCCTTGGATCTGCTTGTCCTAACTTCCTGCAGCCTATTAGGTGCGGTATCCCTTACTATAACATGAATTTAGCAGGAGCCCACTTCGAATTCTTCCATTAACCATTTTGAAACAATCACTATATTAGATGCTAGTAGCGAGATACGTGGAAAAGATGAAACTCGAAGGATAGCATGTATATTCAATACTCCAATTAATTCACAAGCTACACGGCTAGTATATTATCACCTGTTCAATACGAGTTTCTCGGATATTTAAATTGTCCAAAACAGTGATTACAAACACATGACTAACGAAAACATTGCCAAAAAGACTGCCTGCACGCTGAACTGTCATAAAATCTAACTTATCTTTAGGCTCTACGTAAAAGATTGCGTTACCGCCAATCCAGACTTTTTCTATTAATTAAAAAGAATCTGAAAGGAAGAACTGAATTTAAAAATTAATACGGCCAGACTTCGAAAATATGCCTTTGAAAATATCATTAAAAAGATCTCGATAGAAATAATTTTCAAGATTGTACCAAAGAATTCGGTCAAAGAGATCGGCCATATCATTTTTCGTCGATTTCCGATTTTCATTTTCTGATTTTCGAATCCGATCCGATCTCCTGAAAAAAGCAACGATTCCTCCGATTTCCGAAATGCGATTTTCCGATTTTAAGCGTCCCATCACTTAATTATTATATGAAACACTTAATATATTATATAAATGATATAATATATATATTTATAAGATTATTATCTTTTATTATTTATATATAATTATAATATATATATATATATATTATAATATTACTAATATTATAATATAAGTTTATATATGATTGTATATATATATATATATATTATATTTATAGTATATATATTATATTATATATATATATATAATTATATATATATATATATATATTATAATAATATATATATTTAATAAGTTATATACTATATACTAAATATAATATATATTATATATATTATTATATATATTATATTAGTATAAATACTGAGATTTATTCTTTGGGAATCTTAATTTTATGATGAATAAAATTACGGAATGCCATTTTCAATTATGGATGATGTATGCTATGGTCCGGGAGACTCAATGCATCACCATTTTTCAAAGACTATATGAAATATTAAAATTATAACTACAAAATGTTGTTTAAACGTTGTGTATAACATTTTTATAGTGTAATAAAAAATTAAATAAATGTATGAATAAAACCACAATACTATGATTAGAACATACCAATCTTTCGACACGGAATGCTGACGACGTTGATTATATAAGAAATTTTGATTCTGACTCGTATCTGTGCTTAGCGAATGTTTAAGAAATTACTTGAAGAATTGATTCAAAAAGCATTAGACTCTCGATTTTTGTTAAAATTTACTCTAAACTGCGGATCTTTTGTTACTTTATATTTATTTATTTAATATATTATATAATTTAAATATAAATATATATATATAATATTATATAATATATATATAATATATATATATATAATATATATATACTATATACTTACTATATTATATATATATATATAATTAAATTATAATATTTATATTATATAAATAAAAATATACCATACCATACAGATATACTATATATGTATTATATATATATATATATATATACTATTATTATATATAATATATATATATTATATACTACTAATTATATATATATATACTTATTATATATTATATATCAATAATATATTATATATATATATATATAATATATAAAATATATATATATCTTATATTAAAGTAATACATTTTGCTTTCTGGCAACTTTATACGGAGGATAATAGCACTATGGCGAGAAAGAATTTTGAACACTTTAATTCCTTTATTCAAACATTTAATAGAATAACAAGTCTCACACAAACAATTAAAAATTTTTTATTCTTTTCATAAATTATATACAAATAAGTACAAGAGTATATTACTTATTGGTAGGTAATAATAATATATAACATAATATAATAATAATAATAACCAATAATAATAATAAAATAATAATATAATATATAAATTAATATGATTGACCCATTTATAAAATTATAAATAATAATTAAATAAAAGAACATGACGTAAGTAAATTATTAAAATAAATTCATATATAAATATATTATAATATTTTAAAAACATTAAAAGATAATAATAAAATAATAATAATAAATAAATGTATTAAAAATAAAAAAATAGTAAAAATAAAAAAACAGTATTAAAAAATAATAAATAAATATTATAAATAATAATACTAATAAGTTAAAAATAATAATAGTATAATATTAAAATAATGAATTCAATTAATAATAAATTAGATAATAATGTCCAATTCCTAGGGGATAATAATAATTATTAATAGTGAATAATTATATTTAATTAATATAATAATAATAATTTAAAATAATAATAATATGGTAAATCTATGGAAAAATTAATAATAATAATAATAAATTCAATATATATACATAAAAATAATAAAATAATAATAATAATAATAATAATAAAATAATAATAATAATTAATAATAAAAATTAATAATAATTAATAATAATAAATAATAATCAATAATAATAAATAATAATAATTATAATCAAGAATAAGTAATAATCAATAATAAATTAATTAATAATCATAATACATATAATAATAATTTTAATTAATATAATAGATAATAAAAATAATAATAATAATAATATAACTTAAGAGGAAATTAAATCAAGACCAATGACAGTATTACCTCGTCTGGCCCGGTCCAGGAGACCTAGAAGCTAAACTAAATAGAGAATCAGAAATAACCAGAGACAACTACGGAAGCCGGAGCAAAGAAGGATTGATTGGTTGTGGAAAAATATTTGGTTAGAAAGTCTCGTTACAAAAATAAATCAGTTCTATAAATAAAAAAATAAAGCAAATTCATGTTGTAAGCTGAGATATTATAATTGCGTAGAAGTTTAAGTTATAAATTATAATAGGTTTTGTTCATTAATGTATAAAGATTCACAGAATTATAAAGAAGGAGAGTGAGAGGTGGAAGCTAAAATCTTGAAATGTTGAAATAATGAGAGGTCTGCCGAAAGACATAGATTTCTCCTTTTCACAGAAGAACGAGTCATCGACAGAGGATACATGTCCTATGGCTTAATGCCCATATGCTCGCATCCCCTAGAACTGACCAGTCATTTATGGTGGAACCCTAATAGGTGCCTCGCCTCACAGCCGAGGACATTGTATTTAGACACACCAGAATGCTGAACATGCACAGGCAGCTGATCTTTTGAAATGGAAGAGAGAACCAATCCTAAGGGAGTTAGACAAACAGATTAAAACAGATTTGAGGAAAGAAACGGTTCAGGGTCTTGCTCCAGATCTACGTCTTCAAGAGAGACATAAATCTAGCCCCCACATATGGAAAACGTGAAAGAATTATAGTGACTTTTTTGCCTGAAACAGTAAGGGGTTACGCTTTTAGGTTTGATAGATATTATAACAGTAGTGCATGAATGACATCCTGATAAAAAGAAATCCGAAGCGAACAACAATCTATCTTTCTACAAGTAACCGTGCAATAGGAAAACTGAAACTCTTCAATAGTAGTGAAATGACAGGTTAGACGGTAATTTGTAGCGCTCTGTTTATTCAACTGTAACGAACGCGACCATTCTTTTTTGTATTTCAACAGTTCAAACCTTGTAAAAATATTTCAGACCTATGCCCAGGAGTAAAAGTTGCTTTTTCTATAGACGGAAAGTTGAAAATTTCCTCACGGTTTCCTCCCGACCATCCACACCAGAAAAGGGCAAGACCAGCTGTTCCTCACATCTTCTATAGCAAAATTTTAACTATTAAGGGTGAATGGATGTTTGATATACATACGAAAATTGAAATTGGCATCTTGCGTTGTTATAAAAGTGCAAAAAAATATACATCGACGCTGAACTCATAAAATTTAGGGGCTCTTGCAATAGTTCTATTGTGTCATGATGTTTCCTCCATATATGATTGAGAAAGATACATTGCAAGATGGGGGCCTAGCGGGGGAACCATCGCGACACCATCCACGCCTGTTCGTATATTTACTATTATTGAATATAAAGTAAAGAAGTGCAGACCACTGCCCAGCGAAAGTAAGCGTCAGCAAGATTAAGTTTCTGTCATTAGCCAAGATGCCTCGATCAGAATCCCCACATGTAGCTTAGTAATAATGTTGATAGTTTCATCAAGCAGGAACGTTGGAATAAACAAGGATTCGACATCAGACTCACCACATCACCAAGTTTGAGATAGACCTGTTGGTATCAATGTTCAACAACAATTCATATGAATTAGTCAATGAGAGATATCATTGGATGAGTATAGGGCTTTAATTTTTTTAGGATACACAGATATTTACAGCAGCTAAACGTTGGTGCATCCGTAAGCAGCTAAATCCGGCACTGAGTGAACAGTTGCTTTGTGCACCTTAGGAGAACCATTACTAGTACACCCAATCAGATCCAGAAGCCAAAAAACGTCATTATAGGTAGAGTCATCCATGAGATTACGTGCTTTCAAATCTCTAAGCTTTCTGTTCAGCTTGTCTTCTAGTTTGTTGATAAGCTTTGCCACGAGCTCAAAAGAAACTTCTTTGAATTTAGTGGTATCAGAAAGAACAGTGTTCATTTTTTGAACGTAATCGGATCTATTCATAATCACCACAGCCTTACCTTTATCAGGGCCACAGATAATGAGATTTTTATTATTACCTAACTTTTTAAGAATTTGGCAGTCTTCACGCTTGAAAAACGGGTGGAAGACATATCTATATTTACTAATAAAATTTGAGACAATAATGATTATTGATAAAAAGTTTTAATAAAAGTACTTTTTATAAATAGGCTCATGTTTTAGTTGCTGCAGAAAAGGTGTTACATAGAAATAATTAAAATAATGAAATTAAAACAGTGGAATGCAAAAGTCCACCAAAGGACAAACAACTGACTCTCCCTGTCAGACAGAGTGTAAGAAGAATAATCAAATATAACATTTTATTTGCATAATGGTGAAATTTAGGATGTTCTAAATGACAAAATGAGCCGAGTTTCCTTTCCGCTTGCATGAGAGATACCTTTTCGTGAATACGCTGACTCACTTACTAAAATAAGTAAATACCTGCTTGATTATAATCTAAAAAGGTAAACAGAACTCTTTTGAAACTCACTTTATCTGTGTCCAGAGAGGCTTCGTAGCTGGTCTGAAGTCCTCCTTGTGCTTAATTTCTGCTGTCAACAGTTTGAGCAAAATATCCTTATATAATTGTGAGGAGGCTATGAGAGAAGTACGGGTGAGTAATTTGAGAAGCCGAAGAAACCTAGCGACAAACCCGTTCATGGTAAGTCGACAGAGACGAAGAAAGTAAGATCGAGTTCCGACCCTTAGCCAAAACCTCCTCCCCACACACTCCAGTCTTCTAAGGACTCTCACGCGCAGCCCCGGTCCACTTTTTCTCTCGTGATAGAAGTAATGACATTGTTTCTGAGCAAAATTTATACGGAGGGATAAAGCAACATAGTGGCCGAGAACAGAATCTGAACAATTAAATTGAACCAAACGTTTCGGGTCTCTACATGGACCTCATCAGGTTCTAAAAAATTAAAATTATCTTTAAACATTAAAAATCTTCTAAGTTCCTACACCTAGAAATATACCTATGGTTGTATTTATTGCTGCAGTAATAATAATAAAATAATAATAATATATAATAATCAATCAATAATTAATAAAATAATCACTTAATAATAATAATCTTGATAATCATTCTAAATTACTGGAATTTATAATTGATAATAACACTTAAAGAATCAAATTAATAATAATAAAAGAACACCAAAAAATAAAATTCAATAATTAATTTGATTCAAAATAATAATCTATTAATAGTTTATAAAACTATAAATAGAATTATTAAACTAAATAATATAGTAATATAATGTATAAATATGTTAAAATGAATAATTATAATTAAAATAAAAACAATAGTAAAAATTTTAAATAATTAATTATAAATAATTATAAAAATTTTAAATAAAATAGTTTATTATATATAAAAAAAATAAAACATAAGAAAAAATAATAATAATGTGACACAGCAATGGAAATATATTTCAAGATTATACAAATTAAAAATACATATATGAGATAATAGTAAACCTAGTGAAATAATAATAATAATAATCCAATTAATAATAATTAATTATTAATTAATAATAATAATTAATAATAAAAAAGAATAATAATAATAATAATCAATCAATTAATAATATAATTAATAATATAATAATCAATAATAATTAATAAAATATAATAAAATAATAATATAAAATAATAATAATATAATAATTAATATCAATAATAATAATATAATAATAATAATAACTCTAATGAGGAAATAATATACAAAGACCAAATGCAAGCATACTTTACCTTTAGTCTGGGGCCGTCAGGAGACTTAGAAGCTAAAAACCTAAATTAGAGAGATAGACATACCCAGGAAGACCAACTACTCGGAGGCTCGGAAGCCAAACGAAGGATTGGTTGTTGGTGGAAAAATTTGCGTTAGAAGGTGTACAAAATAATAATAAAATATTGCTAATAAATAAACAGTAAAGTAAATAATTTTTTAAGGATATATAATCTGCGTAGAAGATTTATGTTAGTATAGGATGTGTTTATTAATGAATAAGATTGAAGATCAGTTAAAGAAGGAGATGAGAGGGTAAGCTAAAATCTTGAAATGTTCGAAATAACAGAGCGGGTGTGGCATCGAAGACATAGAAATGCTGCCCCTGACTAAATGCAAATCTTTAGTCCGTCCATGCTACTTATATTGCGCTATAAATTATTCTAATTTTTTTAATTTAAAATTTTTTTAATTTTTTTAGACCTGAATGATGGTCCCAGTTGAGAACCGACAACGTTGTCCACATTAATAAATGTCAGAATTTTCTCGCCAATAGTACTATCCATCTCGCTATTCAAAGCTTTGCCAGGAAACAAATGTATTACCTTCGTATCATCGCAGAGAACAATTATGGACGTAGCTGCCAGCTGAAGAGTCTTAGAAGGCACTGGAGGGTGTGGGGAGGAGGTTGGCTAAGGTGGAACTCGATCTTACTTTTCTTCGTCTCTGTCACTACCATGAAGTTGTACCTAGGTTTCTTCGCTTCAAATTATACCGTACTTCTCTATACTCCTCACAATTATATAAGGATATTTTGCTCAAACTGTTGACAGCAGAAATTAAACACAAGGAGCGACTTCAGACCAGCCTCAGAAGCCTTCTCTGACACATAAAAAGTGAGTGCAAAAATATCTGTTCCTTTTTAGATGGTGGGTATTAATCTATGCCCAGTATCACGTTTCATAAGTAACATGAGCAGGTGATCACAAAAGTATCTTCTCATCAGGAGAAGAAACTCCGCGCTCACTCAATTTAGAACAATCCAGAATTCACCATAAATAACGGTTATAATTTAATTATTCTTCTCACTTCCTGGTCTTGCAGGGAGAGCTAGTTGTTCTTGTGGGTTTGGACTTTTGATATCACTTTTTAAATTTGACATTATCTTTAATGCATTTCCTATATTCTCTCTGCAACTAAAACATGAGCCTATTTATTAAAAATAACTTTTATTCATTGTGTAATTTTTTACAATTCAATATGCCAATAAATTATATCTATATTAATAATTTGATACTGTCTTCAAGGTGTGCTTTCTCACTATCATCAACAAATTCTTTATATATATTTTTTATAATAAAATTCTCATTATCCTGTGGCCCTCCGATAAAGGATAAGGCTGTGGTGATTATGATAGATGCGATTCACGTTCAAAAAATGAACCCAACTGTTCTGTTCTGGATACCAACCTAAATTCAAGAAGTTCTCTCTTTTTGCAACTGGCCAAAGCCTTATCAACCAAACTAGAACAAGGTCCTGAACAGAAAGCGCTTAGAATTGAAAGCACCGTAATCTTATGTCTCACTATAATGAATCGTTTTTTGCTTTCTGTGGATCGCAATTGGCGTTTGCTACTTTTATGGTTTCTCCTAAGTTCATTCAAAGCAACTGTTCACTCAGACCGATCTTAGCTGTCTTACAGATCCACAACTTTAAGCGTCCGTCTAATATATGTCTTGTGGTGCCGGGATTAAGCCTACTCATTCCTAAAGCTATACTCATTTTACTAATCTTATAGATTTTGATATGAACAATAATACCAACATCTTCTCAAACACTGTTCCATATCGAATCTGATCAACGTCCTCTTGATATATATCTATCTCTATCTATATACCTGACATGGATTCCTTGATCAGGCATTTGGCTATGACAGAACTTCATTTGCTGACCTACTTTCCTTGGCAGTGTCTGATTCTTACTTTATATTCAATAATAAAATATATCAACAGGTGGATGGTGTCGCGATGGATTCCCCCCTAGGCCCCATCTTCGCACAATATCTACTCATCATATGGAGGAAACTTCCTGGCTAATGATACAATAAGCTAGTTGCTCAGCCCCGTAATATAAACGTTACCTCCCGGATGATACTTTTTTGCACTTTTAATACAACGAAGATGCTCATTCAATTGCAACTTATATCAACTCCATTCACCTTATCTTACCTAATATATATATTATTCATATAGAATTTTCTAGACTAGCTGGTAATTTCTTTGCCTATTATCTTCTTCTATCTCTCAGAGCAAACTTTTCAACTTCCGTCTACTATAGAAAAACACACTTTCACTCTCACAGGTTATGAATTTTACAGTTTTTACACCTTTAAAATTACAAAAAGATGCCGTTTATCTTACATTATAAACAAGCCTACAAATTAACCCTCTAACTTCATTTTCACTACATGATAGAGTTTCAGTTTCTATCACGTTACTTTAAAAAATAATTGTTTTTTCCTCCGATTTCTTTTACAGGATAATTCAGACTACCTTTTATAATATCTTTTATCCAACCATAAATCAGATACCCCTTACGTGTTTCATAAAAATGTCAACTTTCTTCATTTTATCCATATGTGGGCCCTGCTTCTGTACTTGAATAAGGACGATGATCTGGAGCAGACCCTCTGAACCGATTTCTCTTCCTCACATCTGTTCTTAATCTTGTTTTTTCATTAACTCCCTTAGGATTGATCTTCGTTCCATTTTCACACAGATTCATGCTGCGCATGTCATGTTCAGAATCTTATGTGAGTCTATAGAATACACATGTCCTTTCCGCTTACTGTGAGTAGAGGGCACCTTACTATTTAGGTCCCTCCATAAAGACTGCTCAGATCTTAGGCATGCAGAGCATCCATGGGCAATTAGCCATCAGTGACCATCCTGTTCCTACTGTCGGCTGAAGTTGAGCACTCTCCTCGTCCAGGAGCATTCTATGTCTTGTGCCACAACCTCTGTTATTTCAACATTTCAATAGATTATTAAATGCTTCACCTCTCACTCTCTCACTTCTTTACTAATTCTTGAACTTCGCTCTTCTTT
>JABUQX010092817.1:0-5000 GCA_015478945.1 Trachelipus rathkii
TATTATTATATATATATCAAATGAATTGAAGGTAACATATTCTAATAAGCTATGCGTAGCATCATAAGTTGAGTCACTAATTATAAGTATGAGCCAGTAAAGATGTAGCATAAAAAGTATATATACATAGCATCAAAGTGATGAAGGTTACAAAGTTTAGAGTAGCATCAAAAAGTTATGAGTAGCTTCAAAGCTGATAGGCATCATAAATATATAGAGTGTTGATGTGTGTGTGTTGTGTTTGTATATATCTGTGTGTGTGTGTATAAGCGTAAGTGTATCTGGGTGTGAGTGTAAGTGTATTTAAGGTGTCTATTGTGGTGAGTATGTAAGTTGTGATGATAATATGTCTAATAGGTCATTAGGTTATGATATGTAGATGTAGGTGTGTCGTGTGATTTGTGTGTGGTATTCATAGTGTTGTATGATTTCTGCGTGTGAGTGTATCTGGTGTAATGTGGTTAGGGTGTAATAAAATACTCAATGCTAAGTAATTATGTGTCTATGGAGTTTTAGTTGTGTAAAGCGCTTGTAAATATATTAGTCATTAAGGATATGGTTCGAGTTGTGTAGAGTTTGTATTAAAGTGTTCTTATTTGTTATTGGGCTCATGTTTAATGTCGTACTTGCAGTTATGTTATTTGCATTAGTTGCCTATCATTATTTGGTGTCTATTAATGAAGTGATGTAAATGTGTTTTCTAAAGCTGATAAAAGGTTGGTAAGTGTAAGAAGAAGGTGATACATATTGGTTTGGCGTCACATATTTTATTAGGGAATGTGTAGACTCGCCTATATTACAAGATATAGTTAGTTGTTTAGAACGGATATACAAGTGATATCAATTATTTTATTGTAAACTCGTGTGAACATGTAGAGAAGAATGAGCACTATCTGGTGTTGAGCATATAATATTTTATGAGAACCTACCTAAAGGTGGAAATTTGATGAATGAAATTGAATTGCCTGTACGAAAGCTACACTGCCTAACTCTCATTTTGCGCGGGAATAATCACTATTACAGAGTGATATGAGTCATCGTACTTCGCCAAAAGATTACACTATGTTATGAAGCCCCAATTCATATTATACCGTTCATTGCAGCATCGCAGAGTACTTTCAAATGTAAGTGTAGACTTAGTATTAAATTTTGTTTTTACATATAGTCGCTGAAACACATATATTTATTTCACTTTGTCGCTTTTTATCAGATATTCCACGGGACTCGTTTATATTAGCTACATAGTCAGACCTTTTTGAGAAAGAAACTCATTCCTATTAAAACTTGATGAGCATTTTAATAATTTTTTTTTTCTCTTTTGAAAGAAATCTTTAAATTTTTTGTAGTTCCATTTCTTTTTTCGCTTATAGTTATTTATTTCTCCTTAAGTAATAATGAACAATTCACATTCGTCCCCTTTGTAAACTTTATATTTAACTATTTTTTGGATAAAAATGGATAATATCACTCAGACAATTTATGCTACTTCAAAAAAATTAATAAGTTTTTTATTATTGATGCTTTTTACAAGTATAATGGCAGAATACACCAATTTTCTTATCGCTTGGAAAACATTGCTTTAAGGTATTTAATTTTAATAAATATACTTACTTTACATTTACTATATTTAATAAAACTTTTCAACTTAAAATTTTTAATTTCTGCAACGTTTGTGAAACACTTTTAATTCTTTGTCGTATTTTCCTCTGTAAATTTTATGTCAATGGTGGAATTTCTTTTCTTATACTGATAAATAGGTTTGCTAGTGATATGGGTATTTTCCTGTAATTAGTAATTAAATTTTTTTTGTTTTAGATTTACCAGAAATATGAATCAGTTTTATGTGCAATTGATGGACCCTCCATTAGAAGTACAGATACCTTCCTTTAATATTAACTGGATGCTTCACTGCAACGTGTGGATTGGACAGGCTGTTGTTATACAGACAAAGTGAAGGAGGTTTATACTAGTTAGCCTGTAAAGTATTAAGCTGATTTTTGACGTGGAAATTTGTGGCTTGAGGCCAGTGCAAGAGACAGGGGTATGGAGTTAGCATAATGAAATAATCTCTCTTTTGGAAACGAGATCACTCACTAAAGAGTTTCTTTTACGCTTTAACATCTTTCTTAGCTTTCCTTTATTTTAGACTGATGATTCTTTCGTGAACATTGACTGTTCAACCTAATGCTAGCAAATCGTTTAGAATCTGAAAGAACTTAGTCTGATTTTATGGTAAATTTGCTTTCTATGGAGGTGATAAGGAAAAAACTGTTTATAATAATAATAATAATGAATATAATAATAATAATAATGAAATATAAAATGATAATAATAATATTACAGGTATAGGAGTTTTATAGAAAAAACCAAAACTTAATAAATTTATGCTTCAAATAAAAAATTCTCTGATAGAGAGAATTTCGTTACTATTTTGAATGCTTTATATCAATTCAAACATTATTTTCCTGTTACATATTATATATATATACATTCTATCAATTAGCATAATAGAACAACTTATTATTTTATAAGATTGTAAAGTTATTTAATTCTGTGAAATTTGTTCATGTTATTCAATCGCATATAAATTGTATTTTTTGTCCATCACTTTTATATGCATATTATATTAAAAAAATGAGTAATTATCAATTTTTACCTTTAGTTAATTATTTCAAAATAATTTTACTAGAACTATTTCTGATTTAAGATACAAATCCTATAATCGTTACATTCGCAATGTAATCAATCATCATTTCCATCATATAAGGCACATCTAATATTCTTAAATTACCTATTTGAGAGATTGTCATGATATTCTCTTCTTAGTGTATGCAAGGACTTGCCAATACACTTTGTGTTAGCTATTACTCATAATACTAGTATCTGCATCACACAACGTGAGTACTCTCTTCAGTAGTATAAATCAAATTTATATTAGGTTATTCGCTCACAGCTCAAATATTTTGTTAATTTTATTAGTAATTCTCTACTAACATATGTGAGAACTTAGCTTCTCAGACTCTTTCTGATTGATACACTTCACTCAATGCTCTTTCAAAACATATAATAACTACAATTAAAAATATAATTTACTAGATATAATTAAGATTGCTACATCATAAAAACTTGTAATTTCTGTATTTATCTGGTCAAATGCTGAATTCTTTAGATAAATGCATAGCATATACTTAAGAAATATCATTAGTTCTCTGTTGAGCACTATTGACAGTCTTTATTGTTGAAAGGTGGTACCGCTTAAAGAATATATTAAGGCTTATGTGAGAAGACGGTATGCGATGTGCCATCATTCTAGTTTACACGTTTTACTTATTATATTAATGGAAAAGTCATAAAAATACTTTCTTAATGTTATAAATAAGTTTTTCGCTTCACTTTGATACTCCTTAATGTTACTTAAATATATAAGAAGGAAAAGATTATATATTAAGATATATATCTATCTATGTAGTTTGTGTAAGCATAATAGGCATAGTTGCTACTAGTATGATGTTTACTGTAGATTCGTAATCTTCTATACCTAATTATATTATATACACATATTATGACATATACTTAATAATATTATATTAATACTCCAGGTATATATATATAATATCCTATATGATTATATATGAGTGATATAGTTAGTTATATAGATAATACTATAAATATACTATAATATATATATATTATATATATATATATATATACCTGAGTTAGTTGCACACTGGAAGCAACGGAAGTACTCCACCATGGCCTATTTGTGTTTTGTGTGTAGGGCTCAAATTTTACCATGACATTCAGTGCCAGTGGTTCGAATTGAGTCTTTGTTTATTCACTCACTCACACCTCCTCTTCCAGACAAACCTTAAAGACACTACTTTCTGCTATATACTAAAGAAAGTCAGCATAATTTGCGAAGGTAAATAAAGAAAATATAGAGAAATATTTAGGTTTTAAAATATATTCTTAATAAAAATTAGAGTGTGATAGACGCGATAGTACACATTATGTTTGGAGTTATTCTTTTGAAATTTGTAACACCTGAAGGCCATATTTTGAGAATTAATTGTGAAAAAATACTTCTCACTTTAGTCTCTGGCCATTGATTGTTGGCTGATATGTGGACCACAGCTGGAACATACTAAAGAATTTCTTCGAGTAATAGCAGAAGCAGGCAAATCTCGCTCTATCGATCTAACCCCGTATGCTCAGTAGAAGAGCAATTGCCCAACAAAGCGAGGTGACCCGGTTCATAACTAGGTCGGCTGGTGAATGGCTATTCTCCTCTCTCTTGGGCTTAGGCTGCAGTCTTACTCAGACATGAAATAAAGTACACCCCTCTTGTAAATAGGCCTCTGCCCCTGAGTGAGTGTGTTAAACTTGTAAAAAAAATAACACTACTTCTAACTACCACTAACCACCTTTACCTACAGTGACGTTGGTTAATTGAAATTTGTAAAATTGCATTGGTTAGATAATTGTTCTTAATTTAGGTAAATGATTATACTTTTCCATTCAGTTTGCTTTATTTATATTTCCTTAAACAAATAATTGTTTAAACTATGGCTCATCACTTCATACATTACCATTAAATAACAATATTACAATTCTGAATACCGTGTAAACAACACAATACTGCTATTACCTCGCTCGAGAAGAAAATGAAAAATAGTTACTTCACAATTCTTCTTAGCAAACAAATCACCAAATAATCCATACTAATTAGTTCCGCATTTATTTATTCTATATACAATTGAATGACAGATTTATTATTTCAGAGAGAGATGGTCTTTCCCATCTTTAGATGAGGTTCGTTGATTATGCAACAAACAAATTGGTTAGTTTGGAGAATGTTACCTATTTGAAGAACTTTTCCATCTTGACCACCCTTTGCTGTTATGGAGCATGTTTTATCACCAATTCGGTAATGAAATAGGTACCCGTACCTTACATTGAGACTACTATTTACGGGGATACCTAATACTATATATTATATA
>JABUQX010092817.1:10000-39224 GCA_015478945.1 Trachelipus rathkii
AGTAACTTGGCAAAGTAAGCTTATATATTGCTTAAAAGCTCAAACTTACAACATTAAATAGTCTCTAGGTATGACAAGACATTTCACACAACCGTTTTATGGTACAATTTATTTAAGAACTGATCAGATATATTTCGTCTACTACTCTTACACCACGATCTATAAGCTCGTAAAATAAACATTTGCATGAGCTCTTCAGACGAAGACCTACTGATTAGACTCATCATTCAACGATAATTGGTGCTCCCTTTGCAGAATTAAACAGAACACTTACATTAACTTTATTTATTTTCATCAAATAACGTTTCATTCAATTCATACAGCTGCAGGACGGTCTTAATGTGATATATAAATCCAAACGTGTTTTCATGTGATTTTTAGAGCTCTACAAATACGTATGGACTGACTTTACACAACTCACACTTTTACGACACTCGCTATCGCATATCAGACATAGAACTAATAAATATTTATTTTCGATTATTCTTCTTCAGGTGAGGTATCGGGAACATCGTCATTTTGTTCTAGGAGAAAAAATTTTTTTTCGTCTTCTCCGCTAAATGTGCTTGAAATTCCTCGTCACACTCTCACTAGGATCTTCAGACTCTTCTCTGGTCTAATTGTACCCAGTGCTCGACGCGCGAAATCACTCTGACGTATCATCTAACCAATTACTAAATGCCTTGAGATAGCTTAACTGTACATGCCAATTGCATATATTTACTTATGACCATACAACACCTTACTTTATGGTAATGTATTTTGATAAGTATACATCGTACAACAACCAAAGACCTCAAATTCAGTATGATGTTCATCATCGTATTCCTAATGACTGACATTCTACTAATACATTAATTCCCACATTTTCTGTGGTGGAGTAGTTTCACGACATTGCGTTGGATAAAGTAGGGTGCGACAACACTATTTTAGTTGGGTATCGCTCATCATAGCTTTTATCTTGATATTCAATTCATTCTACAATTATCTCCATCTGGTGTTTTCTGATGGAGGTTTGTAAAGGAAATTTGTGTCATACATGTGACTTTCATTAGATGCACATGCGTGTGCGCGGCTGAGCAAGGAAAAGATCTATAGCGAGTCTCTGTATTGTTAGACCGAGAATGTTGCTGAAAGACCTGAACTTTTCAGAGAGAGCGGCATGACCCAGCCCGTGAGATCAGCTCGGGTAGCGCTTCTCTCTCAGCAAGTGGCAAAGATATTGCCGCACGGGATGTTATGTGTATCAGAAATCCTAATCTTCTTTTGGTACGACCATAGTCTTCCTATTGATTCTTTCCTATTGCGGATATTAGCGTCATTATTTCAATAGCTTGCTCCTCTATTCGAGGTGTAAATCATAGAAGACAAAGCCTTACGTGGTCCTCTATATTTATCATCAACTATCTGATTCAAGCTTGAAAGCTTTCCACCATCGATTTATTTTCTTTTTTCGTAAACAGCATAACTCATCACATAAACTTGTTTTTTCGGAGTTAGTCAGCTGGTTGACCACTATCTCTGTGGTCTTCGTTAGGAGGGAATATGGGACACCGAGCTGTCATTCATATCCTACTGACATTCCTCGTGGTACAATTCTGGATGTACTTGAATAATCTTGTTTTCTTCATGATTATGTTTATTTGCACACTTATTGTTGTTAGTTGTTAAATCAGCGATTTTGATTCTAGCCTAGTGATAGTCTCAAACATTTTAACTCACGCTGGTGATTATTATTTGTATTATGGGAGTGTTTGTTACTTGCATACACAAAACAGCATCGTCAATTCATCAAGCTATTCTGAATGCTCTACCTGGGTGCATTCTCTGATTTGTCAACGCTATGGCTATGGTCATATGGCATTCTTAGCTATTGAACGCAATATATACTGTTACAAGGTATTAACCTCAATACGAATATGATATCTGAGCATAGTTGTATATAACTTTTGTAATCCTCATAAAAGACTCTTAATTGCTGTTTAAGACCTTAAAGAAACTGAACTGATCGACTTAGCATTTCATCACTACTAAATATCTTTCCAGCGAACTCGAGGCTTATGCAAGCTCTAATAAAAATTGAAATGTTGATTTTGAGGAGTTGAACTCAAATACGTATATCATTAATCAATCATTTTTAATAGATTTAACATGTAAGTCATCAAACCATTGCAGTTCTTTCGTGGGCCTTGCTTGGGGTTTTCTATATCGCAAAGAATCTCAGATGCTACTACTAGGATGTTTCCAGTCTTTTATTCCTTCAACTTGAAACGAGTTAGGACTCTAATGGTTCTCAAAAAGCAATAAAACTGGCATGCAGAAACGAAACACAGTCATCTGTGGATTACATTAAATTAACATTACAACTTTTGTTCTTCGTATCCAAAAAATTCATTATACTATGGTTCTACTATCATGTGTAATGAAATTACTAAGAGGAGTGACGTCACATCATCTTTTTTGGTTTTTTTGGACCAAATTGGCTGTTTGCTAGATATGCAGGAGTGTTCATTAACTATTTTTCCAGTTCTTTGGACACTTTTACTTTATTTTAGGCGAAAGTAATCGTTGATACTCTAAATTAATTAGAAATTATGCGTGCTTTGCTATATGTTAGTCATCAATGTATGTGCATAATACTGAAGAGAATCTTATACAGTGTAAGGTAACAACATGATAGTGATGGTGAATTGTACAGTGTCGCGTGGTGAAACGATACGTATGTGCACCTGGACTTTGTTCATCTGTGCATTATCCTCTGACCTAGTAGGGTACTTGATGAGCTTCAGATACATTCTTACGCTGCCAGCAGGCTCATACTTATTTCCTGATTTATACGACTTCAGTTCTTATCTCACTTTAATAATATTTTTCAGTATAGAGCCACTGGTGAAGCTTTTCTACTAGTTTTTTTTAGGGGCTTCTCTTAATACCGTCCTTTCTTCCTTTTTGAGCTTTCATCTAGATTCATCATAATTCATCTCTGTAGAGACTAGTAAGAGTCTAGTTTCGAAAGTCATTTAACTACTTCATGCGTAATAATGGATTACCATAATAGTACTAGATCACTCACGGGTAACTAAAAGATGCTATTATTCCTAAATATTATATTATATTAGGCCTAATAAGTATGTATAGTATATACTAACACATTTATTACTCAGAAAGAGTATGTCGTCTCAGTATATACGGCTATTATTATATTATAGGTATGTCTTAATATATTAGTCCTATTAGTGATATAATTATACATAGTACTTATTACTAATTAAATTAATAAAGTAATAATAATATACTTAATATATATTATAATATAAACTTTGAAATATTTTTAGTTAATCTTGAATGAAAAATATTATGTATAGTGTACTATAGAAATAATATTGTTATTATTTTTATCACTATGAGTTATATTAAAGATTCTAATTATATATATAAGAAGCATATTGTATTTATTCATTTATGTCTTGTACCTAGTAGCTATCGAGGTAAAGATACTTCGTCGGGTTTTAATTTTTCGCGAATGTTGTAATTATTTGACGACTCACTGTTTAATTTAGACTGCCGATAACGTACTGGAGTTTAACTAAGGCTAATGATTGAATGGAAGCAGTACGTCCAATAGACAAGGGGCCATAGTGCCTGGGTTAGCAGTGGCTCGTCTAGGGGCTCTGCTTCGCTTTACTGTCTCTTACTTGCATTTATGGTACGTAAATTATTCTTTTTTTACTTACTACATTCATAAAATTTTCATAAAAAATTTAAAATTATAGTTTTAAAATTTATAAACAAAATTCTTTACACAGTTAATAAATTCTTTGTTCTAAGATAATGATTTATTATAGAAGTTTTTAAGAAACTTGAAATAATTTTAGGTTTGGATGAGATAAACATTGTCCTTTTAATTAAAAATAACAATGTTTTAATACCTAAATTATCGTTAATTATCAAAAGAATTTCATTTGATATGTTTTAACAGGGTGGGTGTGTGTGTGTGTTGTGTAAGTGTGTGTGATGTGTGTGTGTGTGTGTTCATATATTCGTGTTGTGTGTGTGTGTGTGTCTGTGTGTGTTGTGTGTGTGTGGTGTGTACAGTGTGCGTGTATGTGTGGTGGTATTCATATCTTTACATTTTTTGTTCATGTGCTCGTGTTCGTACTCTCTCTCTAGTGATATGTATGTTGTAGTATTTGTATATACTTATATAATTAGTCTATATAATAAGTACATTAGTAAACTAATATATAAATTAGTAATTATATATTATATATATATATATTATATATTAATATATATAGTATTATAATATTAATATATATATATATATATAGTTATATTATATATATATATATTATATATATATTATATAATATATTTATATATATAGTATTTATATATACTAATATATATATATATTAATATATTAATATATTAATATATATATTCTATAACTATTGTAAATAATTATGTAAATAATATATTTATATATAAAATAAAAATAAAAAAATAAAATAAAAATAATAATAATAATAATAATAATATTAATAATTATATATATAAGTAATAATAATATATAATAATTATTAATATAAATATAATAAAATTAATAATTAAATTATGATTATATATTATACATAAGTTTAGGTTAGGTTAACTTGCGTACCTAAACATATACATATGAACATCATATATATATATATATATATTTAATATTATATATAATTTATTAATATATATATATATATAATAATTATATATAATTAATATATTATTAATATTATTATATATTAATATATATAATATATATATATATAATCCGTATAGCTTATATGAAAGAGGAGTTGAAAATGCGGTTATTAATCCGCAGTTGATCTATCCACATAGTCACAGAAAATAAACCGTGAGATCATTCTTTGGATGAATGCGATCTCACATCTGAGAGTCGATTAGAGCAGATAAATATTCTCCTAGTTAAAAGGTAGAATCTAAACTTTTTCCGACTTATTCTTTCTCACTCTATATATGCTATATTTTATATTATATATATATAATTATATATTATATATTAAATATTATATTATATATTTTAGTTAATAAGATAAATAAGTAAGTATATATATTTATATTATATAAACTATCTATCCATACTTACCTGCTTTCATAAACTGGATACCTAAGTGGTTTGTCAATGCTACTGCCAACTTACGCAATGTGGAATAATCGCCAGGAGTGATGTACCTCGAGAACTAAATCGGTATTATGGCTAAAGAGTTACACCTCATATCTCACATCTGAGAGGATTAAGCTATCCGCACGAAAGAGGACGCGAAGGGTGTCTATGACAGATACAGCTTTAGCTCCGAATTGAGGAGTTGGTCACTCTCTGACCTCATACTTAACCGTTTTGGTTTAGGAAGTTAGGGGGGGTAATATTAATCATAAAATTCGTATGAAAAACACCAATACGAATTTCATCTAGACTAAAATCATAAAGCTTTAGGAGTAACTAAACTATAATTGATATGAGTCTACAGAACCAGACTTTACAAGGTTTCAATTAATATTATGATAATATTCTTTGACCGTTTAGATATAATTCACTGAAACAGCAACTCGTTACGAAGACGATTCTTATCATCTTACATCAACCTCCGTAGTGTATGACTCTTAAATTTTCTTCTCTTCTTACAGTATTGCAGCTTATCGTGACGCTGAACCTGTTTTTCATGGTGTGAAATAGGTTGTGACATTTTGGGCATTTTAAGTGACATTTGCGACATTTTGAGACTTTTAGCGACCATTTTTACTGTGTCAGAAGCGTTATATGACAGGATTAGAATTAGTTGTAGTTAAATAAATTTAAAATTTATATTTTAGAAGTTTTTTTTTAGATGTGCTGTTGAGTGACAGGTGAAGCGTTAATATTAAATAATAGATATAAAAGTTAAAAAGAAAACACTTCCCATCAAGAAAGAAATATTTTTTGGTTATTGCGTGTTGAAAGATAAAGTAAAAATGAAAATACTAAAATTTATATTCTTAATAATAATAGTTAATAATTGCAGTAGTAACAAAAAATTGATATTGGTTAAGAATGATAAAGACAAAGAAATTATTTATTATCTCAAAGAGGTAAAACTTCTTCATAATAGTATAAAAGTTGACCATTTTAGGAGTAGAAAACGCGAGAGAAAGAAAAACAAGTGTTTTAATAGCAGTAGCAATATCGGTTATAATGATAATGCATTCCAAGGACAGAAACAGTAATCTTGTAAATAATTCTTTGTCAGGAACGAATTAATTTAGTTACCCCCTTAAACGTAAAAACTAGTAGAAATTATTAAATGCAGATGCAATATTTGATTTAATTTTTTTTCGGATTTAGGAATTTAGCTGTTTTTTGTTTGCAAAGATTTAGTTAATAGATGTTAAGATAATTTACTTAAATTTTTTTTGAAGATTTAAACGATTATTTATGGACTAACTATTCTAAAGTTGATAGTAAATTTAAAAAACTTAAAACAGCTAAGTTTTATGCTAACGTTGATTGAAAAAATGCATGAAAAAAAAATTTTTTTTTGAGCTACTTCGAATTTTTGTAAATCCTTCAAATTTTGTGAACCTCAGAAAACGTTGAGAGATTTTTCTTGGAAGATTATTGAGCAATGTTCTAGGTAGTTTTGAGTTGATAGATTTTAACCGAAAAGGCATGTGAGATAATAAAGAAACTTTGTTGATTGAATCTGGAATTAGAATTTTGAAGTTCTTTTAGAAGGCATTATTTTGATGTAACCTCGTTTATGTAAATGAAATGAGTGATTGTTGAATAACAATTAGAATATTATGTTTGGAATTTTATGATGAATTTTGTGATTTGTGATTTGTTGCAACAGTGGTTAGTAGTTGAACTTCAAACAATAGTTGCTTCTAACTGTGTCTTGTCGGTTAGTGATTTTAACGTCACTAAACATTCTCACTGATTTAATTCAAAACGATACTTGTCCCAAGGGAGTGTCGGTGGTGAGTTCGCCCTTGGAAATCTGGATCGAAAATATCAAAATGATGCCATCCAGTTTCGAGACAAACTTTCTTTTTTTTGTGGTTAAGTTTTGTAAAATGGAAATAGAGGTTTTTAAGTTAAATTAATGAGTTGAGAGGTTATTTAATTAAGATCAGAAATCCATGGATATTTTAAACATCGTATTTAATGTAGTAAGTAGTAAGCCTTTTAAGAAATGAAGAGAGTCGATAAGTTTAAGAATTGTTGAGCAAGTTTGTATAGTTAAAGATACTGGAAATGTTTAAAATAAAAGAATAGTGTTGTGAAGTTAATAGAAAGGAAGGTTAGAAATTAATATTTAAAATTGTTAAAATCAGAATGTAGTGATACGAAGCTAGTAATGAAGTTGTGGTTAAATGTTAATGTTGAGAAAGGTCTGATTAATATTTATGTTTAATAAAGTTTCTTCCTCTAAATTCGTAGAGTTAATATCCGTTTAAAGTCCCTGCTAAAGAACATTGTTACATAGTAGAATTAAGGTAATATTAAGTTGACGAAAAGCTGTGTTATTATTGTGTTTAAACAGATTTGATTAAAGTTTTTAAAAAATTTTTATACATCAATAGCCGTTAAATGATTTGTGATATTCCCCATTTGGCTATTTAAGGCTTCTTTTAAACTCATTTTTTTTCTCTAAGTATAAATTAATAAATTGTTTAATGTCTAATCTGAAGAGTTTCCCTTTCAGTAATTCAACAGGAGTAACTATTTAAGGATGGAAGAAACCGTTGGCAAGGTTTAATTTTTAATTTTTTTCCTCGCTCTAAGCCTTTTTTTTCCCTCTTGCTTTTCTCTATTACTTTATATTTTTTCTTACTTATTTTATCTGTGTTAAATTGGCCTATTGCCCTTTGACCTTTTATTGTTGGTCACCATTTCAGAAATAAATGAAGAACTGATCTCCTTTTAACAAAAATTTAGTGATTGATAAATAAAACTATTATGTATATAGTAGATAAACTATTGACGGAAACGATTAGGTATAAGTTTTTTGACGTAATTCTGTTGGTTGATGAAAATGTAAGAATAAATCCATTTTTTGATATAATCCTTTAAAGAAAGTTTTTCATTATTATTAAACGCTTGGTAATATGGAGGGATGTGTATAATTTAGATATCTCCTGCGCTGTTTAATATTTTTCCTTAATTTTTTCCGTTTTCTTTTTTTTTTTTAAAAGTTCAAATTCTCCTTTTCTTTAGTTAACCCTTTTAAAGTAATTTCCCTCATTTTATGTATTTATTTAATATTATTATTTGTAATGGATTGGTTGAAAAGATATTAATTATATGTCATAAACTTACTCTTCTAGCAGATAAACAATTCCTTGGCCAGGCCCCCGTGATAATACAACCAACTAACACTTTCCAAGATTCTCAAACCTATATCGTATCAGTATTCAGACCTCCTGTCGAATGAGTTACCGGCCTGTGCAATACTACAATGCAATTTTATACTCAAAACTCACCAACGTCTCTCCCTGAAGGTCCTTCAAGTGAAACAACGGTTTGAACGGGTTCGTTGCTTTATATGAAAACCGTCCAGTCAATAATACTCGTTATCAATGAATTTACCTGTTTTATGATCAATGTTTTGATCACGAAATCAATGTCTTTAAGACCTAAAATAATAGCTATCTGAATATTTGAATAAATAAGAAAGTAAATTACCTTTGGAAACACTCAAGAAAACTACTGGAATAAATTTAAAAATACTTTAATAAAAAAAATGAATACGTACTGCTTTTATACAAACAAAGTTTTATGCATCCATGTACATGTAATTAGATGTCCACAGATATCTACGTACATGCACACCGAATGGATAGAACTTCAGTACCAAATATTAATAATATTTTATGCTTTAAATATACCTCTTGCAATATAGATCAACGACCATACATATGTACATGCAATATGTACATTTATATGTGCATCAATGTATATATGCAAACCACTGTTAAACAATAACAAAATGCTCTAACATTAAATTTATACAGATCCTCGCCCATAAATAGGTATATAAAATATATAAATATTTATGTTCAAAAATGTGTATAAATAAATAAAATATATTAACAAAAATATATCAAAAATATATAGACCGATTGATTTGATAGGTAATCTTAAATCTTTACTTGAAAATTAATCAGATTTGAAATTTACAAAAACATCGATTCGTCAGTGTGACCAAGTAATAAAGGATCAGCTGACTATTTACTATAACTGTTTCTCTAATGCACAAGAGTTGCCTATTAGTGATTAAATAAATCCTTTGTTGTAAACAAAAATTGTGAATACAAACATTAACCATATGTTAATAAATAAATATCAAACTTACAATTGTTTTATATTTATCACCACAATATATTAATTGCGAAACTTCAGAAAATAAATTACAATAAATACAAGCTTACCTGCCAGTAACATCTAGCAATGATATCAAACGCAATACTCTTTACAAATGCACAACTGCAGACGACACTTTGATATACCAATGTATATATAAAATACAATCTACTCACAATTGCTTTAAGAACACAAACTTAATTACCTTAATTTTTACAATAAACAAAACGGCAATATTTTACACATCGAAATTATATCACCACGTTAAATTTAAAACAAATATTACATTTACTTTTGTAATATAACACAAAATAAAGCACTTCTTGGTTACGAAAATACACAATCTAACATATAATAAAATTTGATCGAGACATACGAGGCATTTGTAGGTACCAACTATATACAACTTTAGTTAACAACAATGAAAAGCGGAAAGATCACAATTATTCTTATTTTTACTATTTATATGAATTTAAGTAATATAGATTACGCCTCTTAACGAATCACAATCCTTAAAAACAGCAAGTAAAATGATGTATATATGTATTAATTAATTTAGTAAAACAAATATATACAAGACATCTGAAGGGAAGGCGTGATTGGTATTCCTTGTAATATCATACTACTTCTCAAGAAATGACAATCTTTCATTCCAATCAGAATAAAGAACTAACGAAAATCGAAGATTATGAGCTTCCACACCTTCAACAAAAATGCATTTATTAATAATAAATACAATTTATATATAATATAAAACCATTTATATATATAAAGTAATACGCAGTATCCTTTCGCAATTCGCTTTAAAAATATTAATAATAATAATAATAATAATAATAATAATTATAATAATAATACTAATAAAGCTTTGTTAACAACGACCAATGATAATTCATTTTTTAAAAGTAAGTCTTAAAAGATGAGTTCTCATTGGTTATTGTTTCTCCTTACAATACAAACATATTTACAGCGGTTTGACCGGGCCTTGCAGCATACATTAGGTATATAGACAAAAGAAAATAAGTAATATTGCAATAGCAATACGTGACCTCTATTTTAAAACAAATAAATGAAATCAATTTATATACTTCATGTACACTACGTTACATCTTTGGCCCACCCAACATGAAGCAAATTGGTACAACTTTGCTTTATATACATGATGATATAACATTGGTTTCATTTTCACAGCGCTCCTTCTTCTGTAGTGGCTTCTGAAGACGAATCCAATGTCTCATCGGCATAAGATCCACTTAAATAATCAACGATGACGTTGTCTCTTCCACTAATGTGGTTTAGTATAAATCTGAATCTTTGTAGAACAGTCTCAATCGTAATCGGGTGTTTACGCCGGGTCAAAGAATATCTGAACCTATTTTCGATAAAATAATCAGCCTCATTTCTTTCGTCCATTATTCCCATTATGACCACAGTTACCGGCATTTTACTTTTATACACAATCATCAGTGTTCTCCTTACACCCTTTCTTCCAGATCTACATCCTCTACTTTCTTCGTCATCTCCTTTTCTCTCCAACTTCTTCCATACTATCATACACCTCTTTATTTCTCGGTGTCTCTTCCGACACTCTTCACTCTTCCTACTAGCTTCTATCATCTTCCATGTGATTACCAGTTTCATCACACGACTACTCTTTAAACGTGTCTCCCTATCATCATCATACTCTCCACTTTTACGATCAATTTTACATCTCCCCTTCCTTACTGACATTACTTCTTTAACCATACTGAAGGTATGTTTTCCACATCTCTCCGCACGTATTTCCCTCTTTTATCGAAACATTTTCCAAGCTGTCGATGTCTTCTCTTAAGTACTTATTTCCAAACCTTACATTGTGCCACCTAGCATCATTAAACGACTGTACCATTTCTCTATGGCAGTCTCCGCGCTTCATCTTTTCTCCCTTTACCAAAGTACTCTGGCACAATGACTTTACCACTCTTTTAAATAGTTTTATGAACTTTGCTCTCCCCTTGTTCTCATCTTTCAATCCTAAACGCAATAAATTCTCGCTGTCCCAACAATATTGCGTTTTGGCATACTATCACAAGTTTTCCTTATACTACAGTCTTTATCTTCCTCTCTTTGAGACATCACATCTTTCATTTCGTTAGTAACTTCATCGCAACCTCCTATAACCTTCTGTGCAGTTATGCTTCTTCGAGGTACAGCTTCAGGATAGCGCGTGGCAGCATCCACAAGCGTTAGGACATACTGATGCCCTTCTGAAGATGGTGAGATCGGTCCGATCAGGTCGATAATTACTCTTTGGAACGGCTCCTCAATGATGGGCATGGGACACAGAGGTATTTTCTTTACTGAGCCTTTCGGGCACGTCCTCTGACATATGTCACAAGAGTAACAATGTTTTGTTACATCCAGATATATGTTTGGCCAAAAGAACTGTTGGGTAATTTTACCCATTGTCTTCTTTACTCCCTGATGACCACCGAAGACTTCATCATGTGCCACCTTCATAACTCTACTCCTATACTCTTTTGGTACAACCAAAGTAAATCTCTCCTGCTGGTTTTCCATAACTCTTTTAAATAACACCCCATTCTTTACTACATACTTGTTCTCACCTCTTTCTACTGACCTCCATATCCTCTGCAGAGTAATATCGTCTTTTTGCTTACTTTTAAAAGTCTCCCGATCACTAATAAGTTCCTGTATATCTTCACCATGAGTTATCTCTCCTTCACCCACAGCTACTACATTCTTCTCTCTGGAACTTTGTGTGTGAGCGGCTACATCACCTCTCAGTGACTCACCATCTTCGTTAGTACGATCTGTTTCGTCAGACCAATATGTACTCTCTTCAATCGATGTCACCTGGACATCCGGTACTCCTGTACCTTCTTCAACGTTTTTCAGTGGTTTTGTAAGGACATTAATTACTTCTTTTCCTGTAACCTCTTCACCCTTAAATGAACATTGGGACCCTATCATCACATTCAGTGATGGCTCCGCGGTTGGTTCGACATCTCTTTTATTGACGTCCAAAGATCGTGGTACTGACGGTTTCCCTCTGTAAAATTCTTCCACCTCCAAACTCGCCATTCCAAAACTATGATTTGCTTGAATAGATTCTTCCTGAGAATCTTCCTCAGCGTTCTCGGCGATGGGGAATAGCAAACTTCTATGGTTATGCTCGTCCTCTACATTACGAGGACCTCGACACACAGTCGACTCCCATGCGAGGTTAGGCTGACTCAGGGGTAATGCACCTTTGACATTCCCAATGACTAAATCATAGACGACCTCCGGCAGCACTGCTGCGGTCGTTCTACCCACATAGTAAGGGGTATCCACATCTATATTCGCGAGAGGAGCTTCTATCACCTACCGTCCAGCAATCTTATCTTCATGTTGTCTCCACATAACACCTTTAAAGGTACGATTTCTTCGCACAACTACTACATTACAACCAGTATCTCGGAGAGTTTTGACTTGATAGCCATTCACCGTCCCATAAGTTACAGGTAGGTGTGACAACTTGTCATTTTCCACCTTCTCTACTTCATTCAGGAGATTCGGCTCTTCACCTGAACCATTCAGGACTTTATTGCCGCTTTCAGAGACTCCGGATGCTCCCGTGCTCTTTACTTCTTCCTTCTGTTTGCCTGAACTACTTTGTCCTCTACCACTACTGTTGAAATATGGAGGGGCTCTACAGTCTCTAGCGAGATGCCCTCTCCTCTGACACTTGTAGCACGTGATCACCGCCCTGGGCTCACTGCTACTGCGACGATGATTCTGTCTGTCGCCGCTTCCGCTACTGATCTTACCTTCATTGTTTGTTGCCCTTGATGTATGTTGGTCACTACTTTTATGATTACTATTCGTAGAGTAACCACTGCCTCTCGATCTAAAATTATTATTATTGTTATGATGGCTTTTATCCGCGTGATTGTGATTCCGTGCGTGACTGTTTGTTACGAACTTTAAATGATGAGCTTCCATATATCCCTCTGAACTAACTATAATCTCCTCCGGTATTTTCTTCTTTGTTTCCCTCAGGTAAGTAGCGAGTTCTTTCGGGACAGTATTTAAATACTTGTCAACTGAGAAAAACTCAATGAGATCATCTGGTGTCATCGTTACGTTCGCTGCGGTAATCCACTTCTTCAGAGCTTCAATTATCTTTTGTAAGTACACCCTAGGGTTATCATCCTCCGTGGGACTCATATTCTTGTACTTGGCGCCGTACCCACTTTCAGTGAGACCGTACCTCACTAACAAAGCTCTTTTTAGACTTTCATAATTCTTTAGCTCTTCAACAGGCAAATTGTTGAACACATTAACCGCCTTACTTGTAAGGAATGACCCTAAAACAAACGCTCGCTTTTCCTTAGGGATGTCATTTGCCTCCGCTTGTTTTTCGAACATTAACAAGTACTCCTCTATATCATTTCTTTTCTCATCAAAGAATGGAAGTTTCAACTTCGGGTATTTACTGGCGTAGGAAGTGCTGTGGCTGCTTTGAGTGCTTTGTGAAGCTACTGTTGCGTCATGTTGACGCTGTCTATCGTCAGCATCTAGCTTCATTTGCAACATTCTCTCCTCTGCTTCTCTTGCATCTTTTTCTGCCTCCAACTTAACTCTTTGAGCTTCAAGCTTAGCTCTCTCTCTTTCTGCTTCAAGCTTAGCTTTCTCTCTTTCAGCTTCAAGCGCTAACTTTTTCTCCTCTAAAGCAGCAGCAATCTTTTGCTGTTCAATCTCCGCTTCCTTAGCTAGTCTCTCCTTCAACATGTTAGCAGCTTCCTTACCCGATAAACCCAATGACTTACACATCTCCACAAATTCAGTGTTAGATGCCATTGTTATAATCGTTTTACTCAAAACCAATTATAAAAATACTGTTTGTAAACAAAGTCACTTCTTAACGCACGAATCACAATCACGTTTTCTACACAAATTTTTTTTCGAAATTTTGCTCCCACTGATACACGCAGGAAAACAAATTTCTCACAACAAAATTACAAATGTATATATATATATATATATATATATATATATATATTTATATATAATATTATATTATATATATTATATATATATTATATATATAATATATATATATATTATATATATAATATTTATGTATATTATATATATATAATATATATATAATTATATATATAAAAATAATATTATATATATATATATATATATTATATATATAATTATATATACTTAATTATATATATACAGGTTTAAACAATCCGTAGTAAAATTTGCAAAAATCTTGTGGGAAAATAGTATTTTCGGTCCTAAACCCAAAGTGAGTAAAATCAGGAATTCCGAAATTACTATTTTCGCTTCACTCAACTTTGTAAATTTTACTTCCTATCTAAACAATATTAATAAATATATATATATATATATATATATCATATATATATATATATATATATATATATATATATATATACATATATATATATATAATATATATATATATATATATTAATATATATATATATATATATATATATAGTATATATATATATCTTTGATATATATATATAATATATATATATATATATATATATTATATAATATATATATATATATATATTTTTTTATATATATAAATATTATATATTCTATATATAATATATATATATATATATATATATATATATATATATATATTTATAAAAGCATAAAATATAAAGTATTAAAATTATTCCAGTGTTTAATTGTTTCCAAACAATGGGTATTGTTGCAATAGCAAAATACTATTTCACCAATACGCATAAAATCATATACACGCAACTTCAATAAAATAAATAGTACAATAGACTATATTGACAGTTAAAAACTCAATATCAACATATATCCCAAATGTCAATATTAGTTACAACACTTAAACATTAACTCTGGCACAGGTTTCAGCAAAACAATTACAAATGAATAACACTGTGCTCTAATATTCAGCAAAAATGGCAACATAAATTCACAACAAGCAATTCAATGATAACGAATAATGACTGGGTGGTTATAAAATAATATCCCGAGACAGGAACGCCCAATTTAAATGTAATGGATTGGTTGAAAAGATATTAATTATATGTCATAAACTTACTCTTCTAGCAGATAAACAATTCCTTGGCCAGGCCCCGTGACAATACAACCAACTAACACTTTCCAAGATTCTCAAACCTATATCGTATCAGTATTCAGACCTCCTGTCGAATGAGTTACCGGCCTGTGCAATACTACAATGCAATTTTTATACTCAAAACTCACCAACGTCTCTCCCTGAAGGTCCTTCAAGTGAAACAACGGTTTGAACGGGTTCGTTGCTTTATATGAAAACCGTCCAGTCAATGAATTTACCTGTTTTATGATCAATGTTTTGACTCACGAAATCAATGTCTTTAAGACCTAATATATTATCTGAATATTTGAATAAATAAGAAAGTAAATTACCTTTGGAAACACTCAAAAACACTACTGAGATAATTTACAAATACTTTAATAAAAAAAATGAATACGTACTGCTTTTATACAAAACAAAGTTTTATGCATCCATGTACATGTAATTAGATGTCCACAGATATCTACGTACATGCGCACCGAATGGATAGAACTTCAGTACCAAATATTAATAATATTTTATGCTTTAAATATACCTCTTGCAATATAGATCAACGACCATACATATGTACATGCAATATGTACATTTATATGTGCATCAATGTATATATGCAAACCACTGTTAAACAATAACAAAATGCTCTAACATTAAATTTATACAGATCCTCGCCCATAAATAGGTATATAAAATATATAAATATTTATGTTCAAAAAATGTGTATAATTAAATAAAATATATTAACAAAATATATAGACCGATTGATTTGATAGGTAATCTTAAATCTTTACTTGAAAATTAATCAAATTTGAAATTTACAAAAAACATCGATTCGTCAGTGTGACCAAGTAATAAAGGATCAGCTGACTATTTACTATAACTGTTTCTCTAATGCACAAGAGTTGCCTATTAGTGAATAAATAAATTCTTTGTTGCAAACAAAAATTGTGAATACAAACATTAACCATATGTTAATAAATAAATATCAAACTTACAATTGTTTTATATTTAACACCACAATATATTAATTGCGAAACTTCAGAAAATAAATTACAATAAATACAAGCTTACCTGCCAGTAACATCTAGCAATGATATCAAACGCAATACTCTTTACAAATGCACAACTGCAGACGACACTTTGATATACCAATGTATATATAAAATACAATCTACTCACAATTGCTTTAAGAACACAAACTTAATTACCTTAATCTTTACAATAAACAAAACGGCAATATTTTACACATCGAAATTATATCACCACATTAAATTTTAAAACAAATATTACATTTACTTTTGTAATATAACACAAAATAAAGCACTTCTTGGTTACGAAAATACACAATCTAACATATAATAAAATTTGATCGAGACATACGAGGCATTTGTAGGTACCAACTATATACAACTTTAGTTAACAACAATGAAAAGCGGAAAGATCCAAATTATTCTTATTTTTACTATTTATATGAATTTAAGTAATATAGATTACGCCTCTTAACGAATCACAATCCTTAAAAACAGCAAGTAAAATGATGTATATATGTATTAATTAATTTAGTAAAACAAATATATACAAGACATCTGAAGGGAAGGCGTGATTGGTATTCCTTGTAATATCATACTACTTCTCAAGAAATGACAATCTTTCATTCCAATCAGAATAAAGAACTAACGAAAAATCGAAGATTATGAGCTTCCACACCTTCAACAAAAATGCATTTATTCAATAAAATACTAATTTATATATATATATAAAACCATTTATATATATAAAGTAATACGCAGTATCCTTTCGCAATTCGCTTTAAAAAATATTAATAATAATAATAATAATAATAATTATAATAATAAATACTAATTAAAAGCTTTTGTTAACAACGACCAATGACAATTCAGATTTTAAAAGTAAGTCTTAAAAGATGAGTTCTCATTGGTTATTGTTTCTCCTTACAATACAAACATATTTACAGCGGTTTGACCGGGCCTTGCAGCATACATTAGGTATATAGATATATTCATTTATTTGTTTTAAAATAGAGGTCACGTATTGCTATTGCAATATTATTTATTTTCTTTTGTCTATATACCTAATGTATGCTGCAAGGCCCGGTCAAACCGCTGTAAATATGTTTGTATTGTAAGGAGAAACAATAACCAATGAGAACTCATCTTTTAAGACTTACTTTTAAAATCTGAATTGTCATTGGTCGTGTTGAATATTATTTAAGTATTATTATTATTATAATTATTATTATTATTATTTATTAATTAATTAAATTTTTTAAAGCGAATTGCGAAAGGATACTGCGTATTACTTTATATATATAAATGGTTTTATATATATATAAATTAGTATTTTATTGAATAAATGCATTTTTGTTGAAGGTGTGGAAGCTCATAATCTTCGATTTTCGTTAGTTCTTTATTCTGATTGGAATGAAAGATTGTCATTTCTTGAGAAGTAGTATGATATTACAAGGAATACCAATCACGCCTTCCCTTCAGATGTCTTGTATATATTTGTTTTACTAAATTAATTAATACATATATACATCATTTTACTTGCTGTTTTTAAGGATTGTGATTCGTTAAGAGGCGTAATCTATATTACTTAAATTCATATAAATAGTAAAAATAAGAATAATTTGGTAATCTTTCCGCTTTTCATTGTTGTTAACTAAAGTTTTATATAGTTGGTACCTACAAATGCCTCGTATGTCTCGATCAAATTTTATTATATGTTAGATTGTGTATTTTCGTAACCAAGAAGTGCTTTATTTGTGTTATATTACAAAAGTAAATGTAATATTTGTTTTAAATTTAATGTGGTGATATAATTTCGATGTGTAAAATATTGCCGTTTTGTTTATTGTAAAGATTAAGGTAATTAAGTTTGTGTTCTTAAAGCAATTGTGAGTAGATTGTATTTTATATATGCATTGGTATATCAAAGTGTCGTCTGCAGTTGTGCATTTGTAAAGAGTATTGCGTTTGATATCATTGCTAGATTACTGGCAGGTAAGCTTGTATTTATTGTAATTTATTTTCTGAAGTTTCGCAATTAATATATTGTGGTGATAAATATAAAACAATTGTAAGTTTGATATTTATTTATTAACATATGGTTAATGTTTGTATTCACAATTTTTGTTTACAACAAAGGATTTATTTAATCACTAATAGGCAACTCTTGTGCATTAGAGAAACAGTTATAGTAAATAGTCAGCTGATCCTTTATTACTTGGTCACACTGACGAATCGATGTTTTTTTGTAAATTTCAAATCTGATTAATTTTCAAGTAAAGATTTAAGATTACCTATCAAATCAATCGGTCTAAAATATTTTTGTTAATATACTTTTATTTCTTTATACACATTTTTGAACATAAATATTTATATATTTTATATACCTATTTATGGGCGAGGATCTGTATAAATTTAATGTTAGAACTATTTTGTTATTGTTTAACAGTGGTTTGCATATATACATTGATGCACATATAAATGTACATATTGCATGTACATATGTATGGTCGTTGATCTATATTGCAAGAGGTATATTTAAAGCATAAAATATTATTAATATTTGGTACTGAAGTTCTATCCATTCGGTGCGCATGTACGTAGATATCTGTGGACATCTAATTACATGTACATGGATGCATAAAACTTTGTTTGGTATAAAAGCAGTACATATTCATTTTTTTTATTAAAGTAATTTTTTAAATTTATTTCAGTAGTTTTCTTGAGTGTTCCAAGGTAATTTACTTTCCTATATTTATTAAATATCAGATAGCTATTATTTAGGTCTTAAGACAATTGATTTCGTGATCAAAACATTGATCATAAAACAGGTAAATTCATTGATAACGAGTATTATTGACTGGACGGTTTTCATATAAAGCAACGAACCCGTTCAAACCGTTGTTTCACTTGAAGGACCTTCAGGGAGAGACGTTGGTGAGTTTTTATGAGTATAAATTGCATTGGTAGTATTGCCAGGCGGTAACTCATTCAACAGGAAGAATCTGAATACTGATACGAATATAGGTTTGAGAATCTTGAAAGTGTTTAGTTGGTTGTATTATCACGGGGCCTGGCCAAGGAATTGTTTATCTGCTAGAAGAGTAAGTTTATGACATATAATTAATATTTCAACCAATCCATTACATTTTAAATTGGGCGTTCCTGTCTCGGGAATTTATTTTATAGCCACCCAGTCATTATTCGTTATCATTGAATTGCTTGTTGTGAATTTATGTTGCCATTTTTGCTGAATATTAGAGCACAGTGTTATTCATTTGTAATTGTTTTGCTGAAACCTGTGCCAGAGTTAATGTTTAAGTGTTGTAACTAATATTGAGATTTGGGATATATGTTGATATTGAGTTTTTAACTGTCAATATAGTCTATTGTACTATTTATTTTATTGAAGTTGCGTGTATATAATTTTATGCGTATTGGTGAAATAGTATTTTGCTATTGCAACAATACCCATTGTTTGGAAACAATTAAACACTGGAATAATTTTAATACTTTATATTTTATGCTTTTATAAATATATATATATATATATATATATATATATATATATATATATATATATATATATAATATATATATTTATATATATAATATATATATATATTATATATAATATATATATATATTTATATTATATATATATATATATAATCAAGATATATATTATATATATATATATATATATATTATATATCATATATATATAATATATATATATATTATATATATATTATATATATATATATATATATATAATAATATATGCACAAGTTTAATAGTTTGAAATACCCTATTATATTTATTAATATTGTTTTAGTTAAGATTTCTGCTAACAAAGTTGAGTGAGCGAAAATAAGTAATCGGAAAATTCCTGATTTTACTCACTTTGGGTTTAGGACCGAAAATACTATTTTCCCACAAGATTTTTGCAAATTTTACTACGGATTGTTTAAACCTGTATATATATATATTTATATATATATATATATATCTTATATATTATATATTAATATATATATATATATATCTATATATATATATATCTATAATAATATAATTATATATTTATATACATAAATATATATATATATTATAATATATATTATATTATATATAATAATATATAATATATATATTATATATATATATATATATATATATAATATAGTATATATTATATAAATATAATTTGTATTTTTGTTTTAAGAAATTTGTTTTCCTGGGTGTATCGGTGGGAGCAAAATTTAGAAAAAAAATTTTGTAAAAACGGTGATTGGTGATTCGTGCTTAAGAGTGACTGTTTACAAACCTATTTTTATCAATTGTTTTGAGTAAAACTTTTATAACAATGGCAATGCTACACTGAAATTTGTGGAGATGTGTAAATCATTGGGTTTATCGGGTAAGGAAGCTGCGAACGTGTTGAAGGAGAGACTAGCTAAGGAAGCAGAGATTGAAGAAAAGAAGATAGCTGCTGCTTTAGAAGAGAAAAAGTTAGCGCTTGAGACAGAAGAGCGAAGGGAGAAAGCTAAGCTTGAAGCTGAAAGGGAGAAAGCTAAGCTTGAAGATGAAAGAGAGAAAGCTAAGCTTGAAGCAGAGGAGAGAATGTTGCAAATGAAGCTAGATGCTGACGATAGACAGCGTCAACATGACGCAACAGTAGCTTCACAAAGCACTCAAAGCAGCCACAGCACTTCCTACGCCAGTAAATACCCGAAGTTGAAGCTTCCATTCTTTGATGAGAAAAGAAATGATATAGAGGAGTACTTGTTAATGTTCGAAAAACAAGCGGAGGCAAATGACATCCCTAAGGAAAAGCGAGCGTTTGTTTTAGGGTCATTCCTTACAAGTAAGGCGGTTAATGTGTTCAACAATTTGCCTGTTGAAGAGCTAAAGAATTATGAAAGTCTAAAAAGAGCTTTGTTAGTGAGGTACGGTCTCACTGAAAGTGGGTACGGCGCCAAGTACAAGAATATGAGTCCCACGGAGGATGATAACCCTAGGGTGTACTTACAAAAGATAATTGAAGCTCTGAAGAAGTGGATTACCGCAGCGAACGTAACGATGACACCTGATGATCTCATTGAGTTTTTCTCAGTTGACAAGTATTTAAATACTGTCCCGAAAGAACTCGCTACTTACCTGAGGGAAACAAAGAAGAAGATACCGGAGGAGATTATAGTTAGTTCAGAGGGATATATGGAAGCTCATCATTTAAAGTTCGTAACAAACAGTCACGCACGGAATCACAATCACGCGGATAAAAGCCATCATAACAATAATAATAATTTTAGATCGAGAGGCAGTGGTTACTCTACGAATAGTAATCATAAAAGTAGTGACCAACATACATCAAGGGCAACAAACAATGAAGGTAAGATCAGTAGCGGAAGCGGCGACAGACAGAATCATCGTCGCAGTAGCAGTGAGCCCAGGGCGGTGATCACGTGCTACAAGTGTCAAAGGAGAGGGCATCTCGCTAGAGACTGTAGAGCCCCTCCATATTTCAACAGTAGTGGTAGAGGACAAAGTAGTTCAGGCAAACAGAAGGAAGAAGTAAAGAGCACGGGAGCATCCGGAGTCTCTGAAAGCGGCAATAAAGTCCTGAATGGTTCAGGTGAAGAGCCGAATCTCCTGAATGAAGTAGAGAAGGTGGAAAATGACAAGTTGTCACACCTACCTGTAACTTATGGGACGGTGAATGGTTATCGAGTCAAGATACTCCGAGATACTGGTTGTAGTGTCGTAGTAGTACGAGAGAAATTCGTACCTAAGAGGTGTTATGTTGGAGACAACATGAAGATAAGATTGCTGGACGGTACGGTGATAGAAGCTCCTCTCGCGAATATAGATGTGGGATATCCTTACTATGTGGTAGAAGCGACCGCAGCAGTGTGCCGGAGGTCGTTATGATTTAGTCATTGGGAATGTCAAAGGTGCATTACCCCTGAGTCAGCCTAACCTCGCATGGGAGTCGACTGTGTGTCGAGGTCCTCGTAATGTAGAGGACGAGCATAACCATAGAAGTTTGCTATTCCCCATCGCCGAGAACGCTGAGGAAGATTCTCAGGAAGAATCTATTCAAGCAAATCATAGTTTTGGAATGGCGAGTTTGGAGGTGGAAGAATTTTACAGAGGGAAACCGTCAGTACCACGATCTTTGGACGTCAATAAAAGAGATGTCGAACCAACCGCGGAGCCATCACTGAATGTGATGATAGGGTCCCAATGTTCATTTAAGGGTGAAGAGGTTACAGGAAAAGAAGTAATTAATGTCCTTACAAAACCACTGAAAAACGTTGAAGAAGGTACAGGAGTACCGGATGTCCAGGTGACATCGATTGAAGAGAGTACATATTGGTCTGACGAAACAGATCGTACTAACGAAGATGGTGAGTCACTGAGAGGTGATGTAGCCGCTCACACACAAAGTTCCAGAGAGAAGAATGTAGTAGCTGTGGGTGAAGGAGAGATAGCTCATGGTGAAGATATACAGGAACTTATTAGTGATCGGGAGACTTTTAAAAGTAAGCAAAAAGACGATATTACTCTGCAGAGGATATGGAGGTCAGTAGAAAGAGGTGAGAACAAGTATGTAGTAAAGAATGGGGTGTTATTTAAGAGAGTTATGGAAAACCAGCAGGAGAGATTTACTTTGGTTGTACCAAAAGAGTATAGGAGTAGAGTTATGAAGGTGGCACATGATGAAGTCTTCGGTGGTCATCAGGGAGTAAAGAAGACAATGGGTAAAATTACCCAACAGTTCTTTTGGCCAAACATATATCTGGATGTAACAAAACATTGTTACTCTTGTGACATATGTCAGAGAACGTGCCCGAAAGGCTCAGTAAAGAAAATACCTCTGTGTCCCATGCCCATCATTGAGGAGCCGTTCCAAAGAGTAATTATCGACCTGATCGGACCGATCTCACCACCGTCTTCAGAAGGGCATCAGTATGTCCTAACGCTTGTGGATGCTGCCACGCGCTATCCTGAAGCTGTACCTCTTAAGAGCGTAACTGCTCAGAAGGTTATAGGAGGTTGTGATGAAGTTACTAACGAAATGAAAGATGTGATGTCTCAAAGAGAGGAAGATAAAGACTGTAGTATAAAGAAAACTTGTGATGGTATGCCAAGACGCAGGGAGAAGTTAAAGAGTCATTCTCAGCAATATTGTTGGGACAGCGAGAATTTATTGCGTTTAGGATTGAAAGATGAGAACAAGGGGAGAGCAAAGTTCATAAAACTATTTAAAAGAGTGGTAAAGTCATTGTGCCAGAGTACTTTGGTAAAGGGAGAAAAGATGAAGCGCGGAGACTGCCATAGAGAAATGGTACAGTCGTTTAACGATGCTAGGTGGCACAATGTAAGGTTTGGAAATAAGTACTTAAGAGAAGACATCGACAGCTTGGAAAATGTTTCGATAAAAGAGGAAAATACGTGCGGAGAGAATGTGGAAACATACTTCAGTATGGTTAAAGAAGTAATGTCAGTAAGGAAGGGGAGATGTAAAATTGATTGTAAAAGTGGAGAGTATGATGATGATAGGGAGACACGTTTAAAGAGTAGTCGTGTGATGAAACTGGTAATCACATGGAAGATGATAGAAGCTAGTAGGAAGAGCGAAGAGTGTCGGAAGAGACACCGAGAAATAAAGAGGTGTATGATAGTATGGAAGAAGTTGGAGAGAAAAGGAGATGACGAAGAAAGTAGAGGATGTAGATCTGGAAGAAAGGGTGTAAGGAGAACACTAATGATTGTGTATAGAAGTAAAATGCCGGTAACTGTGGTCATAATGGGAATAATGGACGAAAGAAATGAGGCTGATTATTTTATCGAAAATAGGTTCAGATATTCTTTGACCCGGCGTAAACACCCGATTACGATTGAGACTGTTCTACAAAGATTCAGATTTATACTAAACCACATTAGTGGAAGAGACAACGTCATCGTTGATTATTTAAGTGGAAGAAGGGAAACAAACGTCATCGTTGATTATTAGTGGATCCATATGCAGATGAGACATTGGATTCGTCTTCAGAAGCCACTACAGAAGAAGGAGCGCTGTGAAAATGAAACCAATGTTATACCATCATGTAGATAAAGCAAAGTGTACCAATTTGCTTCATGTTGGGTGGGCCAAAGATGTAATGCAGTGGTACATGAAGTATATAAATTGTTTTCATTTATTTGTTTTAAAATAGAGGTCACGTATTGCTATTGCAATATTATTTATTTTCTTTTGTCTATATACCTAATGTATGCTGCAAGGCCCGGTCAAACCGCTGTAAATATGTTTGTATTGTAAGGAGAAACAATAACCAATGAGAACTCATCTTTTAAGACTTACTTTTAAAATCTGAATTGTCATTGGTCGTTGTTAACAAAGCTTTATTAGTATTATTATTATTATAATTATTATTATTATTATTATTATTATTATTAATATTTTTAAAGCGAATTGCGAAAGGATACTGCGTATTACTTTATATATATAAATGGTTTTGTATATATATATATATAAATTAATATTTTATTGAATAAATGCATTTTTGTTGAAGGTGTGGAAGCTCATAATCTTCGATTTTGTTAAGTTCTTTATTCTGATTGGAATGAAAGATTGTCATTTCTTGAGAAGTAGTATGATATTACAAGGAATACCAATCACGCCTTCCCTTCAGATGTCTTGTATATATTTGTTTTACTAAATTAATTAATACATATATACATCATTTTACTTGCTGTTTTTAAGGATTGTGATTCGTTAAGAGGCGTAATCTATATTACTTAAATTCATATAAATAGTAAAAATAAGAATAATTGTGATCTTTCCGCTTTTCATTGTTGTTAACTAAAGTTGTATATAGTTGGTACCTACAAATGCCTCGTATGTCTCGATCAAATTTTATTATATGTTAGATTGTGTATTTTCGTAACCAAGAAGTGCTTTATTTTGTGTTATATTACAAAAGTAAATGTAATATTTGTTTTAAATTTAATGTGGTGATATAATTTCGATGTGTAAAATATTGCCGTTTTGTTTATTGTAAAGATTAAGGTAATTAAGTTTGTGTTCTTAAAGCAATTGTGAGTAGATTGTATTTTATATACATTGGTATATCAAAGTGTCGTCTGCAGTTGTGCATTTGTAAAGAGTATTGCGTTTGATATCATTGCTAGATGTTACTGGCAGGTAAGCTTGTATTTATTGTAATTTATTTTCTAAAGTTTCGCAATTAATATATTGTGGTGATAAATATAAAACAATTGTAAGTTTGATATTTATTTATTAACATATGGTTAATGTTTGTATTCACAATTTTTGTTTACAACAAAGGATTTATTTAATCACTAATAGGCAACTCTTGTGCATTAGAGAAACAGTTATAGTAAATAGTCAGCTGATCCTTTATTACTTGGTCACACTGACGAATCGATGTTTTTTGTAAATTTCAAATTTGATTAATTTTCAAGTAAAGATTTAAGATTACCTATCAAATCAATCGGTCTATATATTTTTTTGGTATATTTTATTTATTTATACACATTTTTGAACATAAATATTTATATTTTATATACCTATTTATGGGCGAGGATCTGTATAAATTTAATGTTAGAGCATTTTGTTATTGTTTAACAGTGGTTTGCATATATACATTGATGCACATATAAATGTACATATTGCATGTACATATGTATGGTCGTTGATCTATATTGCAAGAGGTATATTTAAAGCATAAAATATTATTAATATTTGGTACTGAAGTTCTATCCATTCGGTGTGCATGTACGTAGATATCTGTGGACATCTAATTACATGTACATGGATGCATAAAACTTTGTTTGTATAAAAGCAGTACGTATTCATTTTTTTTTATTAAAGTATTTTTAAATTTATTCCAGTAGTTTTCTTGAGTGTTTCCAAAGGTAATTTACTTTCTTATTTATTCAAATATTCAGATAGCTATTATTTTAGGTCTTAAAGACATTGATTTCAGTGATCAAAACATTGATCATAAACAGGTAAATTATTGATAACGATAATTATTACTGGACGGTTTTCATATAAGCAACGAACCCGTTAAACTCGTTGTTTCACTTGGAAGGACCTTCGGAGAAGACGTTGGTGAGTTTTGAGTATAAAATTGCCATTGTAGTATTGCACAGCCGGTTAACTCATTCGAAGGAGGTCTGAATTCTGATACGATATAGGTTGAGAATCTGGAAAGTGTTAGTTGGGTTGTATTATCACGGGGGCTGGCCAGGAATTGTTATCTCTAGAAGAGTAAGTTTATGACATATATTAATATCTTTTTCAACCATCCATTACAATTAATATTAAATAAAACATAAAATGAGGAAATTACTTTAAAGGTTACTAAAGAAAGGGAAATTGAACTTTTTAAAAACAAAAAAAAAACGGAAAAAAATTAAGGAAAGTTTTATAATTAATAATTAAACAGAAGGAAATATTTAAAATTATACACTGCCCTCCATATTACCAAGCGTTTAATAATAATGAAAAACTTTCTTTAAAGGATTAATCTCAAAAAATGGATTTTATTCTTACATTTTCATCAAACATTTTCATTACGTCAAAAAACTTATACCTAATCGTTTCCGTCAATAGTTTATCTACTATATACATAATTAGTTTTATTTATCAATCACTAAATTTTGTTAGTAAATATTGGTAGTTTTTCTTCATTTATTTCTGAAATGGTGACAACATAAAGTCAAGGCAATAGACGCAATTTAACACAGGTAAATAGAGTAAGAAAAAATATAAAGTATAGAGAAAAGCAAGAGGGAAAAACAAAATGAAAGAGAGGACTTAGAATAATTAAACGTCGTCATCGGTTTCTTCCAGCTTTAAAGTAGTTACTCCTATTACGTGTTGAACTGAAAGGGAAACTCTTCAGATTAGACATTAACAATTTATTAATTTATACTTAGAGAAAAAAAAATGAGGTTTAAAAGAAGCCTTAAATAGCCAAATGGGGTAATATCACAAATCATTTAACGGCTGATTGATGTATAAAAATTTTTAAAAACTTTAATCAAATCTGTTTAAACACACAGCTTTTCGTCAACTTAATATTACCTTAATTTCTACTATGTACAATGTCTTTAGTCAGGAACTTAAACGGAATATTATTTTAACATTTAGGGGAAACTTTATTAAACATTATTAATCAGACATTTCTCAACATTAGCATTTAACCACAACTTCATTACTAGCTTCGTATCATACATTCTGATTTTAGACAATTTTTAATATTAATTTTCCTAACCTTCCTTTCTATTAACTTCACAACACTATTCTTTTATTTTAAACATTTCCAGTACCTTTAACTTACAAATTTTCTCAACAGATCTTAAACTTATCGACTATCTTCATTTCTTAAAAAGGCTACTACTTACTACATTAAATACGATGTTTAAAATATCCATGGATTTCTGATCTTAATTAAATAACCTCTCAACTCATTAATTTAACTTAACAACCTCTATTTCCATTTGTACAAAATACCACACAAAAAAAGAAAGTTTGTCTCGAAACTGGATGGGGCATTTTGTATGATTTTTCCCATCAATTTCCAAGGCGACTCACAACGACTCTCCCCTTTAGGGACAAGTATGCGTTTTGAAGATTAATCAGTGAGTAATTGTTTAGTGACGTATACTAACCGCAAGACACAGTAGAAGCAACTATTGTTTGAAGTTCAACTACTACCACTGTTGCCAACAAATCACAAATCAAAAATTCATCATAAATCAAACATAATATTCTAAATTGTTATCACATCACTTCATTTCATTACATAACGAGGTTTACATCAATAATAGCTTCTAAAAAGAACTTCAAAATACTCATTCAGTTTCAACAAATAATTCTTTATTATCTCACATCCTTTTCGGTTAAATCTATCAACTCAAAACTACTAGAACATTGCTTCAATTCTTCAAGAAAATCTCTCAACGTTTTCTGATTGTATCACAATATCTCTACATTCTCAATGTCTTTACTTAGAGAGAAAAAAAATTTTTTTTTCAGCATTTGTTCAATCAACGTTAGCATCAACTTAGCTGTTTAAAGGGTAAAATCTATTATCAATTTAGAATAGTTAGTACCATAAATAATCGTTTAAACTTCAAAAACTTTTATAGTTCAATTCATTTAACATCTAATAATTAAATGTTAGCAAACATAATCAAATAAATTTCCTAAATAGAAAAAAACTTAATTAAAATAACTATTCTAAATTTAATATTTCTACAAGTTTTTTTACGTTTTAAAGGGGGTAACTAAAATTAATTTGTTCTGACAAAAGAATTATTTACAGATAACTATTCTGTCTTTAATATACATTTCATTAATCGTTTATTATTACAATCGATATTGTTACTGTTATTGAAACAATTATTTCTCTTCCTTTCTCGTTTTCTGCTCTGAAAATGGTTGACACTTACAAAAATAGGAAGAGGTTTTACCTCTTTGAAATGATAAATTACATTTTTGTCATTTTTAATCTTAGCAATTTTCCGTTTTCTACTACCATTATTGTTAACTGTTATTATTATTATTACGAACGTGCCCGCATCTTTACCTATTCTTATTTCTTACTTTATCTTTCAACA
>JABUQX010092818.1:0-2500 GCA_015478945.1 Trachelipus rathkii
CACTTCCATATATATATATATATATATATATATATATATATATATATATATATATATATATATATATATATATATATATATATATATATATACCGTAAAAGCATATATATATCCCGAAAAAGCCAGGCATGTAACTAAAAACTATAACAGCTACACGAAATTTTATTCCGGAGACATTTTTACCCCTGAAATAAAAAAAAATAAAAAAAATAACGCTTTTTAAAAAATTAAAATTGTTAAAAATGTTGCAAAAATTGCAGTTTTTTGAGACTACGAAGAAGCTGGAGTAGTCGGAGGGAGCGCGCAAAGTTGCCAAATGTTGAATTTTTTTCTTTTATAACTAAAGAATACCCGAAGGGTAAAAATTAAAGATGGATAAAGTCGGGGTTTCTCGGCCTACCGGGGGACGACGGGGGGACTTCGTCCCCCCTCTGTCCCTCCGTCGGCTCGAACCCCCTAAAAAGGATATAAAAAGGAAAAATAACATTTTCTCCAAAGCGTAAAAATAAAATGGTATTTGGCAACTTTTGCTAATGCAAGATTCAAGGTCAATCACAGCGTAGACTTGCCAGGTCTAAGATTATACTAATATTTAAGGTGTTATTAATAAATATTAGAATAAAATAATTTTTTTAAGTTTCATCGATATTACTTGCTGAAATCAAAAATGTTATTTATTTTCCTGTAGATGTTATAGTTTTCTAGTTACATGCCTGGCCTCTTCGGGATGCTGGCCATATATATATATATATATATATATATATATATATATATATATATATATATATATATATATATATATATATATATATATATATATATATATATATATATATATATATAAACAGAGCTTTTCATATTTGATCTGCTTGAATGAAGTTTTTCTATGAAGAAATCTCCTTTCTACGAAAGTTTTCGAATTTTAACCTATTTCCTACTAACATTTTTTATAAACTAGTTTCTTCTTTTCTCGATAACATATGCCAACCTAAATGTTCTACAAACGATGTGCGTTTACATTACACCTCTTACCAATGCTCTTCCCTTTCGTTTTAGAAATATCGTAAAGAAAAACTTTCCTCAATATAAATATCTTGTATCTTTTATCAATAACGACTCAATAGGAACATTTTTTAAAACCAAAGAAAGCATTTCTATGAGCTGAAACTTTTGACATTACAAACTAGCCTACAGCTGAAGATGCGAGCCTTCAAGCACATGACAATTTCCTTTCTAGCTAATCTCCACATCTCTCAACCAGAGAATTCAGTGATCAGAGATCACTCGGATCTTACAAAACACCCTATATCTCTTCGCAACTTCTATAAATATTGAAAATTTGTAAATCTTCATACGTAAAAACATTTAAACCTATTTCTTTTCTTTGTCACTTCACATTACCTAAACTCTCTCTCTCTCTCTCTCTCTCTCTCTCTCTCTCCTCTCTCCCTCTCTCTCTCTCTCTCTCTCTCTCTCTCTCTCTCTCTCTCTCTCTCTCTCTCTTCTTATATTTTTGTTTTCCTTGTTTATTTATTCTTAGTTTTTATCTTTGTGGTCTAATCTTTTAATGATTAGAGGTTTCGGTATCAACTTTCAAGTGTGCATGAAAAGGTTTAATTTAACAGAAGATGTTATTACGAGAAATGTAATTAAAAAAAGCAGTATTTACGTTTTATGTTGTAAAATATAGTGAATATTTTAGCAATTAACATTTTAATACATATAAAATAGTGTTCTGAAGGAGGGGGCAGTAAATATTTTGCATTGCATAAATCGCAACAAGCTTTATTGTATTCAGAGACGAGTGCAAGCACTATTGATCCTTCAAACCATTTTCCCTCTGTTAATCAACATGGGAAATCATTGCAAATTGTTCCTAATGAATGTAGTCTTTAACTAGTAACAATATTTTATAGGTAATATATAGCTAGAACGAATATTCATGCATCAAACAAAGTGAAAGAAATAGGAACGTTTAAAGATACAGTGAAATGAGACAATTATAAACCTGTAATTTTATAATAGTTTCTTTTTAAAAACATTGTTCAACTATATCTTATGTTACGACTTCTCATTTCATTTGACATTTCTGCTGAACGACTAGTGAAAAGATTCATTAAATTATTTTTTATATAGACACTTTGATGTTATATATTTCCCTCATTATCTATAGAAGTAGGCGATATATATAAAGAAATAAATATAATTTTTTATAATTTCGTTCCTCTTGGCAAAATAGGGATAAACTCTGTAAAAGGAAATCAATTTGAAAGCTTGAGATACTCCACTGAGCTTCCATTTTCAAATATCTCGCTTCGTGTCATACTCCTTCTATCTTAGACAAAATCTAGTGGCTCCAGCTGCATATCACTGATATATATATATATATATATATCTATAACATATATATATAAATACAAAAATATAATAATATATATATATATATATATATATATATATATATATATATATATATATATATATATATATATATATATAT
>JABUQX010092818.1:5000-7500 GCA_015478945.1 Trachelipus rathkii
TTTGTTATACATTTTGAATAGTCTATATTTGTGTATATTATTATTATTATTGTATGTGTGTGTATTATGTATGTAGTTTGTCTATTATCATAGTTTTCTTTCATTCTTCTTCTTTGTCTACAGAAACCAAATACAATTTGCTGGTACAGTGCAGAGAGTGATTAGGCTGAAGATTCTTAGAGATGTTCTTGAGCAAGTTCTTTGCAAGGGCTCATTTTGCTCTTTCAACAGTGATTTAGCCTTAACGAGACTCTTTGTTTTGAACAACAATGAGTAGTTACTTATTAGTGAGGATGCCTTTTGAAATTATCAGTTTGGCCAGATATTATCATAAAATCGTTGGAGGCTATGTTTTGTTGAAAGGCTAAAAATATTACAACAATTACCCTAAAATTAGTTTAAAAGAACAATTTATCTCTATGGATAGGATGAAATGACAACAGGAAATACCAGCTACTGTGTGGGACATACACAGGTGCAGAAGACCCTTAGAAAAGTGTTCTTTGTGATAAACTTTAGCATAAAATTCAGAAGCAACTGCAATTAAGTAATCAAATTGGGGATTCTTTAAAAGAGTAGTTGAAGTTCTTTCTGGAAAACCACCCCCAAATAGTTTCAAGTTTTGGAAGTATTTCTCTCATGGAAGAAAAAATATGATTGCCTTGTTTTTGGTGACTTGAAAATATAATACTGATGATATTATTCTTAAAGAAATTATCAAATGGAATATTGCTATGAAAATAAAAACGACCAAGTTTTCTAAAGCATATTATGTGTCAATAACAAAGAATTCGACAACAGATCAATTTGGATCATTACGGGTGGCAAGAGAATTTAGGCTCAAGCTGTACTGTAGATGAGTTTACAATGTTTCTTCTCCTCGGTTTGAGAATCTGTCCCAGATAGTATTGCAACGCAAAGACTGTGGATTTTAATTTGTTCAGATGGTGTTGAAATTTTAAAAACGAGGTACTCTCGAATTGACTTAAGTAGCAAATGTCACAGGACGAATAGCTATCAGAAGTCAGCTGCTGATACTAGCTATGTGATGAAATGCGTGAGGCGCCAATAGATCTTGGGGTTAGTTGCTCACGATTTCCAACTTGCTAATATAACACCCATTTAAAAAAGGAGATCGTAAGCTCTATACTAACTATAGACGGGTTAGTTTAACTTCTTTAGCTGGCAAAAATTTTGAAGCAATACTAACTAATAGATTAGTTGCACATCTTGAATATCGTGGATTGTTCAATAATTCTCAATACGGCATTAGAAGAAATAGATCGTATTTAACAAACTTAATGCAACTTTATAATGTAGTAATTAACGATGTAGATAATCATGAATCTTTTGATGTCAATATCTTAGACTTTAAAAAACCATTTGGTACCTTTCCTCATCAAAAATTATTGGAGAAGCTCAGAAATCAAGGCACTCGGGGGAACTTTTAAATTGAATTAGAAATTGATTACTGGAGCGACGACAACGTGTCGTTATCAATGGTGAGTGTTCAGAAGGGATTAATGTTATTACTGGTGTGCCCCAAGGATTTGCCCTGGGTCCAGTACTGATTGTAATATTTGTAAATGATAATATAATAATGTTTTAAGCAATATTTCAAAATTTGAGAAGATAGGAAAATGGAAAATTGTATAAATTGTGAGAAAGACTATCAAGTACTCCAAAGTGATTTGAATGATTGTTAATAGGTCAAAAACACAGCAAGTGAAATTTAATACAGGTAAATGTAAAGCAATACACTTTCAGAGTAGGAACTTAATATGATTATATAATTGATGATTCAGTTATTAAAACTGACAGTAAAGTAAAGGATCTAGGATTATTAACAAATAAGTACTTAAAGCTTACAAACTTGTTAATAAACTTGTGAGTGTCAGGAAGGTGGCTGGCGCAAGTAAATCTTTGTTGAATACAAGGTAACTAAGTCTTGAGTGCCAAAGGGTTCTACATGAGGATGTGTTGCTACCTGTTTAATGTGCTAGCAGCGAGACTATGGTGTGGAGTAGGAGGTATAGATCTAAGGTGCAGTGTGTTCAGATGGATAATCTTAGGGGCTTGTTAGGGTGAGAAAAATTGAAAAAATGAGGAATGAACGTGTTAAGGAGCTGCGTGGTGTGAAGAGGGAATAAATGAGAGAATAAATTAGTGTATATTAAGATGGTTTAGTCATATGCAAAGAACGGATGAGAGTCGGTTGGTTAAGCGGATGTATAGAGGTGAGTGTGTTGGGAATTGACCGACTTTGAGACCTGAAAAAGCGGATTGAGTTAGTAAAGGAGTGTCTGAAGGAAAGGAATATTAATTTGGTTCAAGCGAGAAAAATGGCGCATAATAGAAGTGAATGACGGGTTTGTCATAGGGGGCATGATTGTGGAACTTAAGGATATAAAGGGAGGAGGTGGAGACTTTCCTTTCTACTTACGTCATGTTCTTCAACTTAACTATTCTGCTTCTGGAGTATATTTCGTACCTTACCTAA
>JABUQX010092819.1:0-27500 GCA_015478945.1 Trachelipus rathkii
GAGGACTGTTTTATTGAAGTATATTAGTTGTGTTTATTCTCTGTAATTTTTTTTTTTCTGTGTATTGGTGTTTAAACAAGAGATAAGGAGGAGACACGTGGAGAAGAGATTACACGACGACACAATATGGAAAAGTAAATGATGTCAATAGCGTGCAAACCGGTATATTCAAAAGGAGGGGGCAACAAAATGAATGAAAATATAAAAGAAACATATCGTGAATAGTAACGTAGTTAAATAAGTGATTTATTAACTTGTCACAACTAGTGACCACCACTGCTGTACGGAGCGCGAAACATGGACAACAATCGACGAAGAGAGGAGAGGTAGAGAGTAGTAGCGGCGGCGGAGATGAGGATATTAAGAATTATGATTGGAAAGAGTAAGAGAGACAGAATAAGAAATGAAGTTATAAGAGAAGATATAGGTGGGAAGAAGATGACACTGAAGATGATGTGGGGAGATTGAGATTGTGGGGACTGGAGAGGATGGAGCAGGAAAGAATGCCGAAAGAAGATGGGAATGGACACAGGAGGGAGAAGACCAAGAGGAAGACCGAAGAAGAGATGGGCGGAATCGTGAGGACTCTCTGGAAAGATGTCAGTTACCAAATATGAGAGCGCTAAGAGAAGAGGAATGTGCAAGAGAGAGAGGGACGTCTGGAGAAAGATGCACGCGCGCGGAAAGAAAAAAAAAACATTTCTATGAGAGGAAGAAAAAAATATATATATATATAATATATAATATAATATATTAGTATATATATATATATATATAATATATATATATAAGTAATATATATATTATTATATATATATGTCCTGTGTCTACCGGTACTATAATCTATAAGATCTTTCATAGTTATATAATATATATAATTATATTATATATATTATATATATATATATATATATATTATATATTATATATAATATATATATATATTATAGTTTATATATATATATATTAATTATATATATATAATATATATATATATATATACATATATATATATATATATATATATATTATATATATATATATTATATATATATATATATATATATATATATATATATATATATATAATATATATATATATATATATATATATATATATATATATATATAATATATATATGTATATATATATATATATATATATATATATATTAATATATATTAGATATATATATATATAAGTATATATATATAATATATATATATGTATAGGAATACAGCATCTTCAACTAAGAAATCTGCTCCCCTACAATATGATTTCTCACTTTCTATTTAACTATACTCTTTTTGCTTTGTTAACTTATTTTTATATTATTAATTATAATTAACGAGACTTAAGTCATAAAAAAATTTTGATACTTTAAATAATTTAGGGAAGGGGTCTATGATATATATATTATACTATTATATTTATATATATATATATATATATTTTTTATATATATTATTTATATATATATATATAATATATATATATTATATATATATATAACTATATATATATAGTAATAGTATATATATATATATTATATAGTAATGTCTTATTATAAATATATATATATATATATATATATATATATATATATATACTAATAGTATAATATTATAATACTAATATATATAGTATATAATATATATATTATATATATATATATATATATAATTAGTATATATATATATTATATATAATATATTATATTAATATATATATATATATATATATATTAGTTTATTACCACATACCTCTTAATGCCCCGAGGGGAAATTGGTCAGGGAAAGTTTTTGTATGGTTTCTGACCAAGTGGACAGGTGACAGGTAATAATTCATAGGCCCGATAAGCAGGGCCTGCTTCAGCCGACGTAGTCGGAATGCTTACCACCGTTAAGGCGTGGGTTCGCATCCTAGTCCGCGTGCTTTTTTCCCAATGCGAAGCATAAAATTTGTTTGTGAATAGATGTTTCTGTTTGTATGGTGTTTGGCTATGGTTTGTAGTGAAGTGTGTGTATTGAGATTAGTGTACACTATGCCGTAACTGCAATACGTAAATATTGCAGAAAATCTCCTACTAAACGACAAATTTTTTGTTCCATTCACAGCGGCCGAACGGAACTCAAACCCATATTGAGAGGTGAATACTGTTCTTTAAGGTGGAGCCAAAAAGCTCGCCTTAACCAACTGAGCCAAACGTGAACTCATAGAAGGGGTCTACGAATTATATATATATATATATAATATATATTATTATATATATATTATATAATATATATATATATATATATATATATATATATATATTATATATATATATATATATATATATATATATATATATATATATATATAGTTAAATAAAGCTGTTAACGCCTTGTTATATTTATTGTTAAAAAGCCCTTGATTGCTAAAACAACATTAAGAGTAAAGTTTTAATTACATAAGCACTAATCACAATTATAAAAAATCACTGGAAACATATAAATAAGTAAATAAATAAATAAATAATTGTTTTAATTTTCGAGCTTTCGTTCCCGAGGAAATAGGAACCTTGTAAAGAATATACGATGGTGGTAAAAGAATCAAAACTTTTGCGAGGAGCCTGATGATGATTATTTTTTTAGTTGGTTAATAGGGAGTGGAAGAAAGAGGAAGTATTCATTGCGGCGTTCAATATGGTGTCAAAATTTGTATCTCCGGGAATGCGATTGAAGTTTGGGATGTTTTTTATGCAATATGATTCAGCTATTTTTCTGTATTTATGGTTTTTGATGTGTGCAGGATTTTTTTGAGTGGGTGATTATTATCTCCCACTCAAAAAAATCCTGCGCCCCCCCAAACCCCACACTCCCTCTCAACAAGTCGTGTACAAGATACCCTGTAGCAACTGCGACTCGGTTTATATAGGAGAAACCATCAATCTTACAAGACGTAAAGACGAACACATACATGACCTCAATACCGGCCACCAAAACTCCCCCCTAACATTACACCGGTCCACACAAAACCACCATATAAACATTTCACAAATGTCAGCAATAGCACACATCAAAAACCATAAATACAGAAAAATAGCTGAATCATATTGCATAAAAAACATCCCAAACTTCAATCGCATTCCCGGAGATACAAATTTTGACACCATATTGAACGCCGCAATGAATACTTCCTCTTTCTTCCACTCCCTATTAACCAACTAAAAAAATAATCATCATCAGGCTCCTCGCAAAAGTTTTGATTCCTTTACCACCATCGTATATTCTTGACAAGGGGTTCCTATTTCCTCGGGAACGAAAGCTCGAAAATTAAAACAATTATTTTATTTATTTTTTACTTATTAATGTTTAAGTGATTTTTTATAATGTGATTAGTGCTTATGTTAATTAAAACTTTACTCGCGTTAATAGTGGTTGTTTTAGCGAAATCAAGGGCTTATTTAAACAATATATTATAATATATATATATATATATATTATGATATGATATATATATATATATATATTATATATATATATTATATATATTATATATATATTATATAATATATATAGTATATATATATATTAATTATATATAATAAATATATATATATATATATATATTATAATATTTTATATATAATATTTAAAGTTATATATATTATATATATATTATAATATATATATATATTATATATATAGTAATATAAATTAGAGCTATACAATTATTAGTTACATGAACTTACATCTTATATCATCTACTCATTGAATGATTATTCTTAAAAATAGAATAAAGCATCTGCCAGGTATCTTTCAAGTTTTTTTCCTCTTTGGTTATAATGCGAAGAGCGACAAAAATCAGTTTCACGCTAACTTGGCGTTGGGAGGTAGAACAGTAACAGATTTCAAGCTTTCTATGTAACAATATTCATTTGATATCTTCGAGTTACATAAAATTTCTTCAAACTTCTTTTCAGTGCAAGCAGATTTTTCTTTTAAAGTTATGGATATTGTAGTCAAAGGATTAGGGCAAGGACTACTTTTAACTTGAGCCAATCGAAGCTTTCGACTAAGCTTCTTCAATAGTCTAGAAGTCTATTCATACTAATTCTTCTGAGACTATTCTGAAGAAGTGACTTGAAGAAGCGGAGATGAGCATTGTAAGTTTTTCTCAATTACAATCGTTTAGATATGTATTCTTTTCTTCTTGAACTTCTGCAACCTTTTTAAATACAATTAGTAGCGCGAATGCAAAGTGCAGATTTAGCTTTTTTGTTGTTGTTCTTCAGTTATGCTTACCCTGTAGATTGGATCAGATAAACAGCAGCTAGTAGAATATCATTGTCATGAGAGAAATTTCTCTTTGTACCATGGAGAGCGACTTTATATGTCTTCAAGTATCTTAAATAATAGATTCGTATAAGGAGACGTTGAAAGGTTTGAATTGTATCGTAGAATAGTATGCTCAGTTAGACAGTGGAGGTTGCTGTGATCTAAAAATCTTCGCAAGTTTGTCAATTGACATTTTGTGACTGGTTGGAAGTCCGAATTCACAGTGAATATTGAACTTGCTGAAGGTGAGTTGGAAGTCATTCACAAGCAGTCTCAATTTTTAAATAGAGCTTTGAGCCAAGGTTTAAAATTTTAATCGGACTCCAATTCTAATGCTTGCGAGAAATTCAGACAGACTCCAGACTTCCGACTCCACGGACTCCGACTCTTAAAATCACCGACTCCGAGTACTAAGGGACCTCGAATTAACCGACTGAGCCGACCCTCTTCAAATTAACACGGACTCCGATCTGAACTGCCGTCCACCCTCTTTCAAAGCTACCCGACTCCCCAGCTCCGCGAACTCCGAAAGTCCGGAGAGCTTCCGCACAAGCCCTGCTATAAAGTAAGGTTATTGCGTGAAAGGAAACGAAGTTAAAGGCCGTGCGCACCAGGGGGATGTCTGGCCCCCAAACAAGAAATATTTAACTGAGAGCGATGAAAAACTCCGGTTTATACACCTTATCATATAAGCGCGATAATGCTGGAGCATGTTAACATTGTAGTGAGCACGCCTGGGGGGATGCTAGTCCATCAAATTATACTGTCCTAGAAGGCCCTGAAAACTTGGTATACACTTATCATATATAAGGTATCGTTGCTGAAACCAGAGTTAAAAGGCCGTGCGCACCCCAGGGGGATGCGGCCCCCCAACCTAGAATTATTAACATAAGAGCGATGAAATCGGATACATCTATCATAATAAAGGGCTATCTTGCTGAAGCCCAGTGTTAAAATTGTAGTGAGCACCCATGGGCGGATGCTGGCCCTCAACATTGACTTATTGACGTAGAAAGCATGAACTCGGTATATATCTTCCATATAAGTATTCATTGTAGATGGCGTTACATATCGTGCATCCCCAGGGGAAACTAGCCCCAAACATTGAATATTGACGTAGAAGGCTGAACTTGGTATACACCCTTCATATATTCACCCTTCAAGGTATCCAGGCTGTAGACGAGATGAAATGACCATGAGCACCATGGGGATTCTGGGGCCCTCCAAACCTAAGTATCGAATGTAGAACAATGAAACTCCGGTATATACTTTTCATATAAGGACCCACATCGTATATGGGTTAAATAACCGTACACACCAGAGTGGGGTGGTGACCCTCAATCATAGGAAAATTGACATAGAGACGATGAAACTAGGTATATACCCTTCGTATAGGGTACCCACATCGTATATGGGGTTAAAATATAACCGTACACACCCCAAAGGGGGGTCCCTGGCCCCTAACCTGAAATATTGACATAGAACGAGGAACCTGGTAACATCTTTCTTATGATGCTGCCTTGTCCTAGATAAGAAAAAAAAAAAATTTAAAAAAAAAATAAAATTAAAAATAAAATTAAAGAAATTTACAAAATTTAATTAAAAAGAAAATTAAAAAAGAAATTATTAAAAAATTTTAAAAAAATTTAAAAAAAAATTTTAAAAATAAAATAAAATAAAAAATAAAAAAAGAATAAACATTTTTTATTCTTTTTAAGTTTATAAACTTAAAAAAAATTACGTTTTTTATATAATCAAACAGCCTCCAGAGCTCCCAGAGCTCAAGAGCCTAACAGAGTCTCTAGAGCCTCCCCAGCCTCCCGCAGCATCCAGCCTCACGAACCTCTACACCATCTATGATCTATTGATTCATGTCATATTCTGTAAAACATAACACTAAAACTTTTATTTATTTCTTGTTCTATCATGCTTTTGATATTTTTTTGACTAAATTTTTTTACGCTTATCATATTTATTAAATTTAAGCAACTTGATAATTTTAATACCATAAACTGTAACTTAATAAATCAAACCCCCACCCTTCCCACCTCCCACCTCCCTACCGCCAATCCTGGATATTTTTCTTACATTAGCATACGTAATATTTAACAAAATTTTATCATACCTTGTCAAGTTTCATACTGATCACATGAATATATGTAACGAACAATAGTTTTCAACATCAATAATCTAACGTGTCATAATCAAACTAAGAGTATAATGATACGAACAACTAACACGCCTATCAACACCTTTTTTCTAACATTCATGGAATTTTTACATTAACATAAGTAATTATTTAACAAAATTTTTAATCATAACCTTGTCTAAATATCATACTGATTCTATGATTATACTAACGTACAAAGTTTCACATCATAAAGCAACCATAGCATCCACGTGAACTAGAAGTAATGTGCATCGACAAACCTAACACGCATTAAGCACGTAATAAACTGCTACATTAACAAAGTTCCATACTTAACAACAGTAAAGTAACTAACATATAGCGCAGAACGTAACCTACTTACACTTTTTCTAACATATCACTGATATTTTTACATTAAGGGGACCCTGTACTTGCCCAACCCTTACTTTTTATTGTAAAAAAAAAAATTCACTGTTTTTTTATTACTTTAATTATTAGAAAATTTCCTCCTCTAACATCATGGTGTAATTTTTGTTTCGAAATTACGAAGGTTTTAAGATACAGGATATTTTTTTATAGGGGTGTTCAAACTAAAAATTTCATTTCCAGGTTCGAAATTGCAATTCAACTTTCCAGGACCTTTCCAGGTTTTATTCACATTTTATAATAAATTAAACTTTTCCTTTTCGCAAACACAACCCAAGATCAGGCTCTTTCTCAATCATATAAATGTAGTCAGAGTCGGAGCCGGAGCCGGAGCCGGAGCCGGAGCCGGAGCCGGAGCCGGAGATAGAGCCGAAAAACAAATTTTTTTAAAGAAATTTTTTGCAGGTGAAAATATATCTGCAAAGATGGAGCTGAACAAATTTGAGAAGGAGCCGAAGCCAGAGCTGGAGCCGGAGCCAGAGTCGGAGCCGGAGCCGGAGCCGGAGCCGGAACCAAATTATACATTTTTTTTAAAGAACTTGTTTTTGCAGGTAAAAATACTTCTGCAAAGCCGGAGCTGAACTTTTCTGAAATGAAAACGGAGTCGAAGTTGGAGCCGGAGCCAGAGCCGGAGCCGGAGCCGGAGCCGGAGCTTAAAAAACAAATTTTTTAATATTTTGCAAGGTGAAAATAATTTTTCCCAAGTTATGGAGCTGATCAATTTTGAATAGGAAAGCCGGGAGCCCCCGGAGCCGGAGCCGGAGCCGGAGCCGGAGCCGGAGCCAAAGTATAGTATATATTTTTAAAAAAAAATTGTTTTGCAGGTAAAAATACTTTTGCAAAGTCGGAGCTGAACTATTCTGAAATGGAAACGGAAGGTCGGAGCCGGAGCTTCGGAGCCGGAGCCGGAGCCGGAAGCCGAGCCGGAGCCGGAGCGAGCCGGAGGCGGAGCCGGAACCGGATGAACAATTTTTTTTGCAGATGAAAGTAAATTCTTTCAAGACATTTTTTTGCAGATGAAAGTTTTAGTACAAAGTTAGAGCTGATTTTTTGGAAAGAAGCGGAGCCGGAAGCCGGAGCCGAAGCCGGAGCCGGAAGCCGGAGCCGGAGCCGGAGCCGGAGCCGGAGCTGGAGCCGGAGCCGAAGCCGGAGCCGGAGGTAAAGTATAACAATTATTTTAACAGAAATTGTTTTTTTTGCAGATAAAAATATTTTGCAAAGTCGATGAAACGAAGTCGGAGATAAAGCCGGAGCCCGTAGCCGAAGCCGGAGCCGGAGCGGAGCCGGAGCGGAGCCGGAGCCGGAGCGGAGTCGGAGCCGGATGCGGATCTGAGGAACAAATTTTTTTCAAAGAAATATTTTTGTAGATAAAAGTAATTCAACAAAGTTTGAGATGAACATTTTAACTAGGGTCGGAGCCGGAGCCAGAGCCAGAGGCCAGAGCCGGAGCCGGAGCCGGAGCGCAGACCGGAGCTAGATAGAGCCTTAGGTAAGTAATTTTTTTTAAAGAATTGTTTTGCAGGTTCTAATACTTTCTGCAAAGTACGGAGCTGAACTATTCTTGAAAATGGAAACGAAGTCGGAAGTCGGAGCCGGAGCCGGAGCGGAGCCGGAGCTGCATGAACATTTTTTTTGCAGATGAAAGTAATTCTTTAAAGTTGGAGCTGAACAATTTTGAAAGGAGCTGAGCAGGAACTGGAATCGAAAGCCGAACCCGGAGTAGAGCCATAGCCGGAGTTTGGAGCCGGAGCCGGAGCGGGAGCCGGAGCGGAGTCGGAGTCGTAAAGTTTTTAAAAGAATAATTTTTTTGGAAAGTGAAAATATATCGCAAAGTCGAGCCTTGAAACTATTTTGAATAAGATAGGAGTTTGGTACGTGTGTGCGTGCCGGTGCGGTGCGGTGCGGTGCGGTGCGGTGTGAATAAAACTTTACTGCGGTTTGGTGCTCTTATTTAGGTGAGGTGAGGTGAGTAATATCTTTTATTTCTGGAAAAAAAGAAAAAAAATATCTCAACAATTTTACAGGCGGTTTTCCTCAAAATCACTTTTTTTCATATCAGCTTGACACAAAAATTCGCTAAAAAAAAAAACGAGCAAGTCTATTGCGTTAAAAATTTAATAGGCCATTTCTATCATATCATGGCAAAGATTCTCACGAAGTTTTATTCATGATTGAAAGACGTGGGTTGGTGTCAGACAAGTTTGAAAGTGATACAATTGAAATTATTTTTTTTCATTATCATTTCATTTTGAATATAGAATTCAAACACTCTTTCTTCTTAAAAATCAAAGGCAAATGTTTTATAATCTTTTTGACACACTTATTCTAAGAACTTTTCGTGAAAAATTTTATTTGTAACTAGTAAAGCGGAGTATGATAAATGATTTTCAGTTGAAAATAAAAATTAATTAGGTAAAGTCAGACATAAATCCCACAACATGAAAGTCTATTGAAACGAAATAAACAGAAATACATAGAGTAAAAGCTTTTCTTTTTAAAATAAAAAGTCATATTCATTTCACGATTGATAGAAACTGTAATTTCGAGTACAGGGTCCAATAACATAGTAAATTTAACAAAAATTGTATCACAACTTTGTGAAAGTATCATCTGATCATGAAGATATCACTAACGTAAAAAGTTTTTCACATCAATAAGCAAACCATAAGCCATCAACTGAACTAACGAATATAATGGTACAAACGACAGACCTTAACATACCTTAATCACACGAATAAGCAGTCACATCACAAAGTCTTCCCATTCTTAAACAGGAAAGTAACTAACGCTGTATACAAACCTTAACCTTACTTTACACTTTTTCCTTCAAAACCTTGTATTTTAACATTAACAAGTAAACATTTAACAAAAATTTATTATACTAACTTAATTATCATACTGACCAACCGAAATACGCTAACGCAACAAAGATTTCACATCAATAAGGCTAACATATCAACTGAACTACGAATATAATCTACAACGACAAACCTAACATAACCTTATGCATGAATAATTCACTAACATCTAAAAGTTCCATACTTTAATATCAGTAAGTACTTCCGTTGCCATACAAAAACCGTAACCTATTCACCGTTTTCAAACATTTCCTCTTAACATATCATTATCTATTTTTCCCGCATTAACTGGTAATATTTATCATCACCGGTACCTAATTATCATACTGATCAACGAATTACTCTAACGTAACAAAGTTTGTGCCTTAACAAAGCTAACATATCATACTTGAAACAAGAATATAACATACAACGAAAAACCTAACAAAGCTTAAGCAAGAATAAACTGCTAATAATTAAAAGTTTTCATACTTAGCAAACAGTAAAGTACTAACAACACTTACAAACACGAACAGGTAGCGAAGATGATGAGGTAAATATCATTTAAACAAATCAGCTAAAGCGATGTGTTTGTTCTGATTTTATTTTTAATCCTTCATTTATTTTAAAACTTTTGTTTTTAAAAAACTTTATTTCTTTTTTACTTTTCATTTCTTTAAAACCTTTTGTTTTTAAAAAACTTTTATTTCTTTTTTACTTTTTTTTTCGTTAAAACTTTTTGTTTTTTAAAAACTTTTATTTTTTTTTAATTCAATTCTTTAAAACTTTTTGTTTTTTAAAAAAACTTTTAATTTTTAATTTTTTTCTTTAATTTTTTTTTTTTTACTAAAAAAATCTTACACTTTTCAAAGTTTAAACGTAAACAATTTGTTTTTACAGTACCCGAAACCGGTAAAATCAGTGAATCAGTAACTCAAACACCCCTACCTCTCCCTACCCGTCCCCACCCTGATCTATTGAGATATTGATCTATTGATCTATTGATCTGTTGACTCCAGTCATATATCGAGTATCATTTTGGATAAACATAGCATAAAAGATGTGTTCTTTTTTCTAACCTCCGAAATATAGCTGACATACACAAAGGTTTTCACATCAATAATAGCTTAACAATAACATAACCCTGATGTAAGATATAATATATAACATCAAAACCTAACATACCTTTATACACGAATAAACAGTCAACATTAACAAAATATCATACTTAACAATAGGAAACTAACTGACGATGCATACAGACCGTACCCTATTCACACTTTTTTTTCAAACATATCTCCTACATAGTAATATTATTTTAGCATAACATAGTAACATTTTAAAACCAAAATTTTATCATAACCTAACCTAATTATCATAATGACAACGATATTTTGCTAACGTAACAAAGTTTTTCACAGCCATAAAGCTAACATATAACCTGAACTAAGAATATAATGTACACCCCCCAAACCTAACACATCTTAAACACGAATAAACAGTTTACATTAACAAAGTTTTCATACTTAATAAGGTAAAAGTAACTAACATTGCATACGCAATTATTCTTATCACACTTTTTTCGAAACATAATCTCTAACACATCACTGTTTATTTTTTACATTAACATAGTACATTTAACAAAAAGTTACTATAACTTAATCTAATTATCATTACTTGCCAACAAATATATGCTGACGTAACAAAGTTTTCAACATTCAATAAAGTAACATATCATATCCCTGAACTAGGAATATAACGCACAAGGACAAAACCTAACATACCTTATGATCGAATAATGGCTAACATTAACAAAGTTCCATACTTAACAACACTAAAGTAACTAACAATCCATACAAAAACGTAACTTACGAAGCTGAATGTGGTTCCTGTTTTCACTAGAGTTATCAAATACAAGTCGAGAAATTGTTCAAACTCATCCCACTTTTCGAAACATTACGCAATACCTATGATTCTTGTTTGGTTTCGTTTTCGAAACATTAGGCAATACCTATGATCCTTGTTTGGTTCGTTTTCGAAACATAAGCTATACAGTTGATTCTTGTTTGACACAGGGGTCAACATAACAAATTTACTAAAAACATTTTAAATGCTTTTGCTAATGTCTTTATGTTTATAACATTTTTTCAAACTTTATTTTTAATTTTTATTTGTCTAAAAAATTTTATTTGTAATTTTTTAAATAAACATAATTTTTAATTATATTTCGTTAAAACTTTTGTTTTTACTAAATTTTTTATTCTTTTTATTTTTATAACTTTAAAATTTGTGTTTTTTACATTACCCAAAAGCAAATAAATACGTAAATCAACCTATCCCCCTACTCTCCTCATCGTCTACTACCCTCCCATGATCTATCGATCTAATCGACTCTATTGAATTCAAGTCACATTTCGGTATATTTTGGATTAAAAATAACATAAAAACAAGTTCTTTTAATAAAATATCATAGAATATAGCTGCCTAACATAACAAGTTTTCACATTAATAAAGAACTAACATGGCTATTGGAACATCCAACCGGTTGCGGTACATGAAGGTTATATAATGGTTAGGAAAGCAGAGCAAACCTACATTCTCAAACCTCAATACAGCGGTTAAAATTGCCATAAAGATTGCCATCACTATATGAAACTAACAGTAAAGTAACTACATAGCGCTCAAAAACTAACCTATTCCACACTTTTGTCCAAAATATCTTCTAACATAGCAATGTTAAATTTACATTAACATTGTAATATTAACAAAAATATATCATAACCTTGTCTATTATCATATCCTTATACGAATATAGGCTACTGTAACAAAGTTATTCACATTCCAATAAGGCATACACTATGACATCTGAACTAAGAATATAATCAACAACAGCAAACCTAACACACCTTAAACATGAATAAATGTTAACGTTAACAACAGTTTCACACTTAACAACAGTAAAGAACTAACATAAAACATACCAAAAACGAAACCTATTCACACTTTCTCAAGCATATCTCTAACATCAACAATGTTAATTTTAACATTAACATGGTGATATTTAACAAAACATTTATAATCATAACATTGGCTAATTATCATATTGATCCAATGAATATACGCTAACGTAATAAAGTTTTCACATCAATAAAGCTTAACATAGCATAACCTGAACTAAGAAAATATAATGTACACGACAAACCTAACACAACTTACCCATGATAAACTGTCAACATTAACAAATTCCACACTTAATTACACCAGTAAAGTAACCTAAATTGCACTGCAAAACGTAACCTATCATACTTTTTCAAGCATATCGCTAGCATATTAACCGTTAAATTTTACATTGATACAATATCATATGTTAAAAAATTTAATCACATCCTTGTCTAATTATCATCAGACCATCGAATATATGCTAACGTACAGTTTTTTTTTTAACATTAAGTAGTAATATTTACAAAATTTATCTAACCTTACACCTAACCATCATAAACCCCCAACAAATATTGCAAACATAACAAAGTTTTTTATCCATACATAACATAAAAATAAGTTCTTTGAATAAAATATCGTAGTAAGGTGTAATAGTTTATCGTACCTTAAAGAATAAATCAGTAAATCAGTAAATCAAAACCACCCGTCCCATCCCTCACCTCCCCACCCATCCACCCATGATCTATTGATCGTGATCTATTGATTCGGGTCACATTTCGAGTATCATCTCGGCTAAAATAACACAAAAAGTTCTTTATATACTACTAACCAACGAATATAATGCTAACGTACAAATTTTTCACATTATAAAGCTAACATAGCATTACCAGAACTAAGATATAATGTCCAACGAACAAACCAACAAATCTTCCGAGCGCTAAACTTACTAACAATAACAATGTTTCCAAACTTACAGCAGTAATAGTCCTAGTCACAGACGTTACAAAGCGTGACCTATTTTCCATCTTTTTCAAGCAATATTCTAACATAATCAATGTTTACATTTAACATAACCCTGTCTAATTATATCTGACAGCGAATATAAAGCTAAGGTAACAGTTTTTTACATAAAACATAGTAAAATAAACAAAAATTCATCATAATATCGTCTAAATATCATAATCTGTACGAAATAAATTTGCAAACATATAAAAGTTTTATCTAAACATAACATAAAATAACAAAGTTTTAATCCATACATAACATAAAACAAGTTCTTTGAATAAATATCATAAATAAAATGCAATAGTTTCTGATTTTTAAAGTGTAAATCAATAATCTGTAAATCAAACCATCAATCCTCTACTCCCCTCCCACCCACCCTTGTCCATGAATCTATTGATCTATCGATTCAGGTCATATTTCGAGTATCATTTCTGGATAAACATAACATAAAAAAAGTAAGTTTCTTTATACACTACCACGAATATACGCTAAGTAACAAAGTTTTTACATCAATAAAGACTAACATATCATAAACCCTGGGAACTAAGAATATAACGCTACACAGACAAACCTACATACCTTAAGATCGATAAATATTTAACATTACAAGTTCCATACTTACAGCAGAAGTAACTAACATTGCATTAGCAAACGTAACCTGTCATCGCTTTTTCAAACGTAAGCTGTAACATATCATTGGTATTCTTACCTTAACATAGTAATATTTTAACAAACATTTAAGTCATAACCTTACTATTTATATACATCCTTCGAATTTATGTTAAGGTAAAAAGTTTTTCACATCAATAAACGCTAAATATCATAACCTTGAGCTAAAATATAATGTACAACGCAAACCTAACACACCTTCTGTTGAAATAATCTGCTACATTCACAAATTCCCCACTTATCAAAGGTAAAGCAGCTAACAGGACATCCAAAACTCAATGTATCCCCACTTTTTCCACATATCAGCAACAGCTAATGCAGTATTAATCCAACAAAATCCTTACAAAATGACCAGTTCTATGCAAATATACCACATTCATGAACTATGGACTGAACTACATTCATCAAAGTGTCCCTCCATAAGAATATAACATCATTTTGAACTAAGAATAAACGTAGACATTAGCAAAATTTTCGAGCAAACCTAACATTACCAGCAAAAACTTTCCCTATGCTCACGTTTTTTAAAATCATCGTCAGTTAACAAGTCAATATCTTACGAACTTATCATTTTCTAACAAACCAGTTTTATTTTCACATTGTCCTAGTAATATTTAACAAAACCGTAACAGAATTAAACATAGCCTAACATATCTAACACTTACAAAGGATGAAAACCTACAATAGATACTAACATCATGCTCTACGAATAAGACATTAACATTTGGACCTTTAATAAATTTCCTACACTTTCCTCATCATACAGCAAAACTCAACCTATACTGACTTTTCAAGCATAACATTGACAGATAAATCAGCATTATCTAAAAAAAGTCCTTAACAAAGTCTCCAAACTTTCAAAGATACCAGCATCTTGAACTATGAATAGATACTACATTCATCAAAGTGTCATGCATAATAAATATAACATCATTTTGAAAATAAAGGCGTGAATAATCTGTGATGATTAGCAAAGTATAACAATCTCAAGCTTTACTATAAACAAACTGATAGGTTTGGCAACATCGCATCATACAAAGGTGATTTGGCAACACTGTACACAATACTTCATGATCACCCAAGGGGATACACCCCTTGAAAGGGTGTGAATCCACAGAATGGGGATCACCCCTAAGGGGGTGTAAGCGGGCATTACCCCTCCGGCGGAGGGGTAATGCCCGCTTACACCCACTTAGGGGTGATCCCCATTCTGTGGATTCACACCCTTTCAAGGTGCGCATCCCCTTGGGTGATCTCCAAGTAGTGTGTACAGTGTTGCCAAATCGCCTCTGTATGATGCGATGTTGCCAAACCTATCAGTTTGTTTATAGTAAAGCTTGAGATTGTTATATGTTGTTAATGTCTACAGTTTATTCACGCTTTATTTATTCATAGTTCAAAATGATGTTATATTTATTATGCATGACACTTTGATGAATGTAGTATCAATTCACAGTTCAAGATGCTGGTATCTTTGAAAGTTTGAACACTTTGTTAAGGACTTTTGTTAGATAATGCTGATTTATCTGTCGATGTTATGCTTGAAAAGTCAGTATAGGTTGAGTTTTGCTGTATGATGAGGGATAGGTTGAGAATTTATTCATAGGTCCAAATGTTAATGTCTTATTCGTAGATCATGATGTTAGTATCTATTGTAGGTTTTCATCCTTTTGTAAGTGTTAGATATTTAGGCTATGTTTAATTTCTGTTACGTTTTGTTAAATATTACTATGACATGTTAAATTAAAACTGGTTTGTTAAAGAAATGATAAGTTTTCGTAAGATATTACTGTGTTAACTGACGATGATGTTTTAACGTGAGCAAGGAAATTTTTTTTGGCTGGGTATGGTTAGGTTTGCTCTAAAAATTTTGCTAATGTCCTACGTTTACTTCATAATTCCAAAATGATGTTATATTCGTTATGGATGACACTTTGATGAATGTAGTGTTCAGTTCATAGTTCATGATGCTGGTATATCTTGATAGACTGGGTCACTTAGTTAATGGATTTTGTTGGACTAATACTGCATTAGCTGTGCTGATATGTTGGAAAAGTTGGGGATACATTGAGTTTTGTATTTCCTGTTAGCTGCTTTACCTTTGATCAAGTGGGGAATTTTGTAATAATTTAGGCAAGATTATTCATCGAAGAGGTGATGTTAGTTTTGTCGTTGTACATTATGGTTCTTAGCTCAGGTTATGATAAGTTAGCTTTATTGATGCTGAAAACTTTGTTACCTTTAACATATATCGTAGGTTATGTATGATAAATAGGTCAAGGTTATGAAAAATTGTTTTGTTAAATATTACTATGTTAAGGTAAAATACCAATTGATATGTTACAGCTACGTTTGAAAAAGCATGAACAGGTTACGTTTTGTATGCAATGTTAGTCACTTTTACTGCTGTTAAGTATGGAATTTGTTTAATGTTTGAATGTTATATTCGATCTTAAGGTACATCGTTAGGTTTGTCGTTGTCGTTATATTCTTAGTTTCAGGTTATTGATATTTAGCTTTATTGATGTTAAAAACTTTGTTACGTTAGCCGTATATTCGTTGTTCAGTGTTAAAGAACTTATTTTTTTATGTTTATTGTTTATCCAGAATGATACTCGAAATATTGACATAAATCAATATATCGATAGATCAATAGATCATGAAGGGTGGGTGGGGAGGGGATAGGGGACTAATGGTTTGATTTACAGGTTTAATTGATTTACCAGTTTAAAAAACATTATCATTGCATTTTTTTTTATGAATATTTTATGGATAATTAAAATTGTGAATGTCACCACAAAGTTTGGTTATTAATTTATGTTATCGTTGGGATAAACTTTGTTATGTTTGCAATTATTCGTAGGGATTATGATATTTTAGACGAGGTATGATGAATTTTTTGTTAAATTTTACTATGTTTAAAGTAAAATGTTACTTTAGCTTTATATTCGCTGTCAGTATTGATATTAGACAGGGTTATGTTAAATTTTTGTAAAATATCACCATGTTAATGTAAATTAACATTCATATGTTAGAGATATGCTTTGAAAAAGTGTGAAATAGGTCACCGCGTTGTACGCTGTGTTAGTTACTTTTCTGCTGTTAAGTATGGAACTTTTGTTAATGTTAGTCAGTTTATTACGCTCGTAAGGTTGTGTTAGGTTTTTCGTTGTACGTTATATTCTTAGTTTTGGTAATGCTTTGTTAGCTTTATTAATATGAAACAATGTTACGTTAGCATAGATTCGTTGGTTAGTATATAAAGAACTTTTTTTTGTGCTATGTTTATCCGAGTATCTCGAAATGTGATCCCGCGATCAATTAGATCACAGATCAGAATGCGTGGATGGGGGGGAGGGGAAGGAGGGGACCGGGTGGTTTTTGATTTACTGATGTTAACTTCTTAGGATCGGTAAACAATTACACTTTACTACGATATTTTATTGCAAAGAACTTATTTTTTATGTTATGTATGGAATGAAAACTTTGTTATGTTTGCATTATTTTGTTGGGGTTTATGATGGCAGGTAAAGGTTACGGATAAATTTTTCATTAAGTATTTACTATGTTAATGTAAAAAAAACTTTTGTTACGTTTAGCATATATTCGATGGTCTGTAAGATAATAGAGAAGGATGTGATAAATTTTTGTTACATATTACTGTTGAATGTAAATTCAACGTTAATAAGGCTAGAGATACTTGCTTGAAAAAGTATGAGCCTAGGTTACGTTTTGCATGCAATGTCAGTTACTTTACTGCGTGTTAAGTGTTGGAAATTTGTTAAATGTTGACAGTTTAATTCATCGGTAAGTTTGTGTTAGGTTTGTCGTTGTAATTATTTTCTTATTTTGGGCTATCGCTATTTAGTTTTATTGAATGTCAAAAATCTATTACGGTTAGCGTAATATTCATTGATCAGTATGGATAATTAGCCAATTCTATGATAAAAGTTTTTTGTTAAACATCACATGTTAATGTATATTAACTTGTTTATTTAGAGTATATGCTTTGGAAAGTGTGAATAGGTTACTTTTTGTATGTTAAGTTATTTACTTAACGGTGGTTCAGAGGAAACTTTGTTAACGTTAACAGTTTATTAATGTTTAAGGTGTGTTAGGTTGTCCGGTGTGGTTATATTCCTAGTTCAGAGGATCCTATGTAAGCTTTTATTAATGTGAAAACTTTGTTCGTTGCCTATATTCGTTGTTGATCTGTATGCTAATTAGACAAGGTTATGGTATATTTTTTGTTAATATTAACATGTTAATCTATATTTAACATTGCTAGTTAGAGATATGCTTGACAAAGTGTGGATAGGTTACGTTTTTGAGCGCTATGTTAGTTACTTTACTCTTGTTAAGTGTGGACTTTGCTCACTATAAACTGCTTTAATTGAGTTTTTGAGATGCTCTTTTGAGTAGGTTGCTACACAGGCAGATACTGGCTGCCTTTTATGCTATGTTAGTTTTTTAATGTGAAAACTTTGTTATGTTAGCATATATTCGTTTGATCAGTGTATAAAGAACTTGTTTTATGTTAATGTTTTATCCAAAATGATACACGAATGTGACTTGAATCAATAGATCAATAGATCGATAGATTATGGGAGGGGAGACGATGAGGAGAGTAGGGTGGATAGGTTGATTTACTGATTTACTGCTTTGGTATGTAAAACACAATTTTTTACGTTTATAAAATAAAAGACATAAAATAAATATTAACAAACGAAAAAAGTTTTTAACGAAATAAAATTAACATACTGTGACAGGAATAACAAAAAAAAAGTTTTAAAAGTAAATAAAATTAAAAAATAAAAGTTTTTAGAGTTGTTATTAAAACATAAAACAATAAAAACATTTGCAAAAACATAAAATGTTTTTACTTAAATTTATTTATGTTGCTCTGGTGTCAAACCAGAACAACTCTGAATAGCTTTATGTTTCGAAAACGAACCAAACAAGAATCACAGGTTTGCGTAATGTTTCGAAAACGAACCAAACAAAAAAATCATAGGTATTGCGTAATGTTTCGAAAAACGAACCAAACAAGAATCAATAGGTATTGCGTAATGTTTCGAAAAGTGGAAGGAGTTTGAAGCAATTTTTTCCTTTTTTCGAAAAAAACCCCCTTTGTTAACTTTGATAACTCTAAGTGGTAACAGGAAACCACATCACAGCTTCGACATGTTTCGTTCTGTATGGCTTGTTAGTTACTTTAGTGTTTGTTAAGTTGAAACTTTGTTACATGTTAGCCAATTATTCGATCATAAGGTATGTTAGGTTTTGTCATTGTGGGGTTATATTTCTAGTTCAGGATATGACTATGTTAGCTTTATTGATGTGAAAAACTTTGATTTTACGTCAGCATATATTTGTTGGCGAGTATGTTATGAGATTAAGTATTATGGTAACTTAATGTTAAATGTTACTATGTTAATTTAAAAATAACAGTGGCTGTTGTTAGAGATATGTTTGCAAAAGTGTGAATAAGGCATAGTTCTGTATGCATGTTAGTTACTTTACTGTTGTTTACGTATGAACTTTGTTTTAATGTTAACTGTTTATTCCGTGTTTATAGATGTGGTTAGGTTTGTCGTTGTACATTTATATTCTTAGTTCAGGTTCGTAAAGTTAACTTAATTGATGTTTAAAGTTTGATGGATAAGGATATATTCGTTGGCCAATATGATAATTAGCTAATGTTTCTGAATAACTTTGGTTAAATTTAACTATTGTAATGTAAAATAACAGTGATATGTTAGAGATATGTTTGAAAAAAAATGTGAATAGGGTACGTGTTGTATGCATGTCAGTTAGTTTCCCCTATTGTTTAGTATGACATATTTTTGGTTAATGTTGACTGTTTATTCGTGTTTAAGGTATGTTTAGGTTTGATGTTATACATTATATTCTTACATCAGATTATGTTATGTTAGCTTTAATTGAATGTGAAAAACTTGTTATGTCAGAATATATTCGAGGGTTTAGTAATAAAAAGAAAAATATTTTTATGCTATGTTTATCAAAATTGATACTCGAAATATATGACTGGAGTCAACAGATCAGTAGATCAATGATCAATCTCAATAGATCAGGGTGGGGACGGGTAGGGGGGAGTGGAAGGGGTGGTTTGATTTACTGATTATGATTTACCGTTTTAGGGTATGTAAAAACACAAATTTTTTACGTTATAACTTGAAAGTGTAAAAAAGTTTAGTAAAACAAAATTTTGAAAGAAATAAAAATTAAAAATTAAAGTTTTAAAAAAAAACAAAAAGTTTTAAAGAAATAAAATTAAAAATAAACAAAACGTTTTTAAAAGCTAAACAGTTTTAAAGAATGTAATTAAAACAGTAAATAAAAGTTTTTTAAAAAGCAAAAAGTTTTAAACTGAAAAAAAAATTAAAAAAGAAATTAAAAGTTTTTTAGAAACAAAGGTTTTAAAGAAATGAATTAGAAGGAAATAAACTAACCATCGCTAATACTAATTTGTTTAAATGATTTTACCTCATCATTCTTCGTGCCTGTTCGTTCTGTTAAAATGCGGTGTTAGGGTACTTTTTACTGTTTGTTAGGTATGAAACCTATTTAGTTAGCAAGTTTTTTCTTGCTTAAGCTTGGTGCTAGGTTTTTCGTTGTATGTTATATTCTTGGTTCAGACTATGATATGTTTGCTTTGTTAAGGCAAAACTTTGTTACGTTGGCTATTATTCGTTGATCAGTATAATAATTTAGGTACGGTGATGATAAATATTACCATGTTATGCGAAAATAGTATAATATGTTAAAGATATGTTTGAAAACGTGTGAATAGGTTACGTTTTTGTATGCAACGTAGTTTACTTTAGCTGTTGTTATGTAATGGGAACTTTGTTCATGTTAGTGGAATTTTTTCATGCAAAGGTATGTTAGGTTTTGTCCTTGTATATTAAATATTCATAGGTCAGGTATGAATAATGTTTAGCTTCAATTGATGTGAAATCTTTGTTGCGCTAGCGTATTTTTCGTTGGTCAGTATGATAATTGGTTAGGTTATGATAAATTTTTGTTAAATGTTACTTTGGTTTTAATGGTAAAATAATAGCGATTGTTAGAAAACGTTGAGTAGGGTTTTACGTTCTGTATGCAGCGTTTGTTACTTTTCTGCTTGTTAAGAATGGAACCTATTGTTGTGTTTGACTTCTTATTCGTGATTAATAGGTATGTTAGGTCCTGTCCGTTGTACATTTTTATATTCGTAGTTTCAGTTGATGCTATTGTGTTTAATTGATGTGAAAACTTTGGTTTACGTTAGCATATATTCATTGGATAGTATGATACTTACACATGGTTGTGATAATTTTTGTTAAATGGTTCTATGTTAATGTAAAAAATATCATTGATATGTTAGAAAAAGTTGTAAGTAGGCTTACGTTCTTGCGCTCATGTTAGTTATTTACTGTTGTTAAGTATGGAACTTTGTTTAATGTTAACAGTTTATTCGTGCTTAATGAGTGTTTAGGTTTGTCGATGCACATTAACATTCGTAGTTCACGTGATGCCCTATGTTTGCTTTATTGATGTGAAAACTTTGGTTCGTTTAGAGTATATCCATTGATCAGTATGATATTTAACAAGGTTATGATAAAAATTTTGTTAAATATTAACATGTTAATGTAAAAATATCCATGATATGTTAGAAAAGGTGTGAGTAGGGCGTGTTAGGTTTGTCGTTGTACGTTATACTATTAGTTTCTGATTATGACCACGTTAGCATTAAATTGATGTGCAAAACTTTTGTTACGTAGCATATATTCATTGATCAGTTGCTAATTAGACAAGGTTATGAATAAAATTTTGTTAAATATTACTATGCTAATGTAACAATATCCAGGATTGGGGTATGGAGGGGGGAGGGGTGGGTGGTTTGATTTTCTGATTTAAAGGTTGGGTATGTTAAAACAAAATTTGAAAGGTATAAATATAAAAGCGTAAATTTAGTAAAAAACAAATTGTTTAAAGCAATATAAAACAAAAATAAATAAAAGTTTTGTGTTATTTTATACAGTATATGACATGATCAATAGATCATAGATGGGTAGGGTCGTGAGGCTGGGGAGGCTGGGGAGGTTGGGGAGGCTGGGGAGGCTGGGGAGGCTCTGGAGACTCTGGAGGCTCTGGAGGCTCTGGAGGCTCTGGAGCTGTTTAATTTATATGAAAAACGTAAATTTTTTTAAGTTATAAACTTAAAAAGAATAAAAAATGTTTAATTTTTTATTTTTAATTTTTTTTTATTTTTTTTAAAAAAAAATTTTTAATTTATAAAATTTTTTAAATTTTTTTTTTAAATTATTTTTTTTAATATTTTTAAATTTTTTTTTTAATTTTTTTAATTTTTTTTTAAATTTTTATTTTTTTAATTTTTTTTCTTTTCTGTATCGAGGACACATCATAAGAAAGATGTATACCAAGGTTCCTCGTTCTCTGTCAATATTTCAGGTTTGGGGGCCAGGGACCCCCCTTTGGGGTGTGTACGGTTATTTTAACCCCATATACGATGTGGGTACCCTATACGAAGGGTATATACCTAGTTTCATCGTTCTATGTCAATTCCTATTGATGGAGTGGTCCACAGACCCCCCTTGGGGTGTGTACGGTTATTTAACCAAATATACGATGTGGGTACCTTATATGAAGGGTATATACCGAGTTTCATCGTTCTACATCGATATTCTAGGTTTGGGGGCCCAGAAGTGGTGTAAGCGGGTTTTACCCCTCCGAAAAGGAGGGTTATGGCGTGGATACCTTATATGAAGGGTGTACACCAAATTTCAGCCTTCTACGTCAATAATCAATGTTTTGGGGGCTAGTATCCCCCATTGGGAATGCACGGATCTGTAACCTCATCTACAATGAAGATAGCTTATATGAAGATTGTATACCGAGTTTCAGCGTCTCTACGTCAATATTTTAGGTTTGGGGGGCCAGTATCCCCCCATGGGGTGCTCACTACATTTTAACACTGGTTTCAGCAAATGCATAGCTTATATGTAGATGTATCCGAGTTTCATCGCTCTATGTTAATATTTTAGGTTTGGGGGGCCTGCATCCCCCCTGGGGTGCACACGGCCTTTTAACTCTGGTTTCGCATAACGATACCTTATTCCTGCGTGTATTCGAAGTTTTCAGCCCTTCTACGACAGAATTCAAGTTTTTGAGGGGCTAGCATCCCCCCATGGGGGTGCTTACTACAATTAACACTGGCTTCAGCATTGATAGCTTATATGATAGGTGTTATACCAGATTTCATAGCTCTACGTTAAATATCCTTGGTTTGGGGGGCCAGCATCCCCCTGGGTGAACACGGCCTTTTAACTCTGGTTTCAGCAATGATACCTTACCTGATAGGTGTATACTAAGTTTCAGCCTTCTACGTCAATATTCAAGTTTTGGGGGGCCAGCATCCCCCCATGGTGATGGATTAACAGTGAGCTTACGTCACCATCTAACCCCCCCTCCAAATTTTAACCCAATACGACAACTCTAACACTAGTAGATATATATCGGAGCATAGGCTGAGCCCAAGACCCTAAAAATTATTTTCACCTATATTATATATACTATATTATATATATATATATATATATATAAATATATATTATATATATATATATATTATATATATATATATTTATATATATATATATATATATATATATACTATATATTGAGTGAATCGGAGTCGAAATGGGGACGGAGTCGGAACTGGAGTCGGAGCGGTGCGGGAGGTGCGGCGGCGGCGAGTCACGCGCCTCTGTGGTTGACTGTATTTACGACCGCAGCGGGAGGCAACTGCGGCTGCTGCAGGGGCAACGGCAACGACAGCTGCGTCAGGAATAATAACAAAATAAAGAAATAAAAATAATAATTGAAATAATACAATAATAATAATAATAAATAATAATAATAATAATAATAATAATAATAATAATAATAATAATAATAATAATAAATAATAATAATAATAATCAATAATAATAATAATAATAATAATAATAATAATAATAAAATAAATAAATAAATAAATAAAAATATAAAAAAAATAAAATTAAAAAATAAAAATAAATAAAAAATAATTTAAAAAAAAATAATTAAGCAAATAAAAAAAACAAAAATTTGATACAATTCAAAACTCCTTTGAAATGCACCTTGTTCAATCATTTTTTCACTGAATGGAACATCTCAACGGGGGTATACTTTGTGTAGACCTTGATCCTGTACTATTACTACTCCCCTTATTATTTCACCCCAACCTCAAAATGCACAGTTAACTTTAGGCCTCCTCCTCTTCTTCATTTTAATTCGTGCTAATCGCGAATTTAGCATTTTAACTACTTTTATGCTTTATGTCGCCGAATTCGATCTTGATGTTTCATATATTGCATTTTTATATGTCAAATATTTTGTATATTTTTTTGTTAGATGTCATAGTTAGTTTTTTAGGATTGTGCAATTAAAAATAATACGTAGTTCAGTTAGTACTAGGTTATATTTTTATTCCTCTTCTTTTTAAATTTTATTTTTAGTTTCTTTTTTTTCCTTTAAACTTGAGTTTTAACGTATCATTTACGCTATTTGGTAACCATCAAATTGATTTATGCATCATATAGAATCTGACTTTATTTGTTAATTATTAAATTTTTTTTTTGTAACGTCAAAATTTGCGAGGGTATGTGTGCGTGAGTGTTTTTAAACTTTCTAGATTATTCATATTTTAGATATTGCTGTAAACGGTTTTAGCGTTTTAAAATTTCATGTTTTAAAATTTAAGGTTTTTGGGAACAAATTTAGCCGATTCTCCTTTGGCGGGTTTTTTTTTTTTTTTTTTTTTTTTTTTTTTTAGTGTATGGCAGTTTTGGGTCACAGTCGCGGGCTTAATTATTGAATTTACCAACTCCGAGTTAACACTCTAATTTTGATTTCGTGCAATAAACCTCTGTTACTCTAACTCTAACCTTTTTGCTCTTTTTTCTGAAGACCGACATGCCTAGGAATTCATCCACTTACTCGTTTAATTATATCAAATATAACTTGTTTCATAATTTCCCGTCTGAAAGGTGGATATGTGACTATTGTTACACATTCACACTCCTTTAATACATCTCGAAAATTTGAATATCTTACTTGGATGTTCCTGTCGGCTTAAAATCTATCTACTTCTATGCACATAATAATTGTTGCTTCTGCTACTGTTTTAATTTATAGATTAGAATTTTACTCCTTTTTATTAATATATTACTACTTTCCAAGAAACTGTTATATCTTCTCATTCAAATACTGAGGTCATGCTATTTAGGGGGATTTCAATGTACACTACACTGAATGGTTGGGGGTAATCTCGTACTGATTTAAGTGGGGATTAGGCTCCGAATCAATTCATTTATCTCAATGATCTAGAGAACCTATAAAGAACCAACTCACATTCGGATCGTCCCAACCAATTCTGAACACAATTTAACCTATGTTCCACCAACAGTCATCTCTATATAACCACCTTCGTTCTAATGGTAAATCTGATCACTCCCTTATATCTCTTATTTTAATATTTTCTCAACCAAAAGCTCCGTCTCCATATGCTCTTTTTCTGGCCTTTGATACGGGCGATGGGGAGGCCCTTGGTTGCCTCTACGCTAAACTATAATTGAAGTGACTGCTTTGATTCTGAAGACAGCTTAAGCTTTCTGCATAATGGGAGCTATGACTGTTGATGGGAATGACAAGATCTCATTCTTTTCGACTAAAATCTTTCTCCCTCAAAACCCATGGATTCGATCGCGCTTTGTTTCTGGCTATTAAGGCTATAACAGTGCGTCTCGAGAGCGGAAAAAGTTTCATTTCCTAACCACTGTCGCTACTTTTCAATTCAGCTTAGAAATCGTAGCAGGAATATTCTTCGACAGCAAAGCGGACTTTCGTTCAATGAAGGTGTGTTGATCTCGCTTGGTTCTCACTGACCAAATCTCTGGTCCTATCTCAAAAACATCTTTAGAAAACTTCTGTAAATCTTCCTTTTCTCCGTCTTATTCGCCTCTGATGATCTTCTGCTACTATTGCAAACTGAAAAGGTCCAATCTCTTATGGCCTCCTGTTATCCCTCTAGCTCAACCTGTTGAGTTTCTGGGCCCTCCTCTCCTCTGACTCTTCAAGTGCCATATTGACTTTTGCCTGTGAGTGATCATTTGGTCGGGTGCATGGGCCTCTGAATCTTAATAATATTAGGAGACGGAGTCCGGATGGCATTCCTCTCTTGTTTTGAGGATGGGTGCTTCCGTTTGCTGACCCCACCCTGTTGAACTATAATTTTATTATTCTCATACTAGCACTTTTCCTCTGGTGTCATATATGTAAGCTTAATTCGAAAAAGTGAAATATCTCATTTGTCTCATCTTGTATTCTTTCTAAATCTTTGACAACCCATCTCACTCTCACTTCTTTTACCCACTGAAGTCTTCATTCCTTTTTTCCCATCGCCAGTACGCTTTTGACTCTCGAGGTCTACTGGCGATATATTTCCTATCTTACTGATTTATGTGTTTCTAAACCCTTTGGAAGTACTGGGAGAATTGCGTGGTGGCGCTTGACATATCCAATGCTTTTGACCTGTATGGCACGTCGTCATTGCTCTAAAAGCTCTTCCTTATTTTTGGGATTCGATTCGTATTTTTTCGATTCTATCTCTGCTGACCTGGATATGGAATTCTCGGAGTGGGGTCGTCTCAGCCTTGTGAAATTAACATCTTTAGAAAATAAATTCCTATCAATCTCATCTCTCCAGGACAACTTCTAGCTTTTTTGATGCTCTTTCGAACGGTTCTCCATCGTCTTCTGTTGTAAAAATAAACATCATTGGCTTGACATAAACAAAAAAATGTCTCTGGAAACCTCAACATCAAAACGAATTGCTAGGGCGTCTCAAAGAAATGAGGGTTCTCTTTAGACTGGCGGTTTTTATTCCTCTTTATCAGTTACTCCCAGCTAACAAGGGTCTCATCGCTCTGTATGGATACTGCTCTCAATATTGGGGGAAATCTATTTCACACGATTTTTGAAATACGGTCGAGTAAAAAGGCTCTATTAACTGTTCTGTGCACTTTCAGTTTCATTGAACCTTA